>JAAAKE020169356.1:0-11548 GCA_010014785.2 Anisolabis maritima
ATGAAAAGAAAACATAACCTAAAAATCAATGAATTACTTATATTTCTAGAGGATGTCTAAGAAGTTCTAGAAAGTGTTGCATCTTCGTTGCTTATTTATTATTATCTTATTCGATAACAACTTTGTTATAATATTATTATATCATTCAAAATTAATGAATTTTATCCAGCTTGATAAAAATTTATTCCTTATTAACCCCCACCCCCCACCGTCTTCTCCACAGAAAAATTATTTTAGTTTCGACTCTAATATATCATAAATAAAGGACTCCCGAGGGGGAGGAAGAGTGGTGAGTTTCTTCTTTTCTTTTGAATATTAATTTCCATTCATATTTTGATTTTAATAACGCTTTTTAGTTATTTAAAAACAACAAGGAATAGCAATAGCTAGTGTAATAAAAAATGCACTCAACTCATCCATTTGGGAGATCTAATTTTTGATGAAAAAAAAAAAAAAAAAAAAAAAGGAATTTTCACAAAAATGTTTTGAAGGGAATAGACATAGACATTTTAAAAATTTTAATATGGAATTAACGTCAATCATCATGTCAAATTCATTTATTATTAAAGGAGAAGTTAATAGAATTAAAAAAAGATAAATTAATTGAAATAAAATACAAAGACAAGTAGCGGCTCTCATTGGAGTTTGATTAAACTAATTTTTTTTTTGTCTTTTTGGTATCTGAGGTCATATAAAATTATATGTTAAATATAAATATATATTTATGATACAATTGATACGTATATATTCATTTAAACCAATTGGTAGCCAATATGATTAAAATAAATTTCTTAGTTTAGGAATCAAATCACTGTCCCATAGACTTCTGAACTAAAGGAGAGGGGCGGAAAGAAAAAATTTTTTTTTCCAACCTCCTTCCCCTCTTAACCAAGAGGTTTTTTTTTATTTGTTTATTGAGAATAGACTTCCTAGCCATACCTTAAACCAAGAGGTTAAAGATATTGACATTGCCAATAATGATAACGTTAATCCTTGGGATCCCAGGCAGTTCGGTGAAAATTTATTTAAATCAAATGGATGCTCTCTCCTTTGGTGCAGCGGGAAAGGTCTTGACTCACGTACCAAAGGTCAATGGTTCACTTCCCTCCCGTCCTGAGCGACAAAAATTTATTTATATTATATGGCCTATCAATTGGTATAAATAAATAAGGACAGAGTCTAAATGGCCACAGATGCCGAAAAAGACTTAAAAAAAAAAATTGGATACCATTTGATGTAAATAAATATGCTTGAAAAAATTATATCGTTAATGAATATATAGTATATCATTTAAAAGTCTATATGGCCTTAGATGACGAAGAGACTTAAAAAAAAATAGACCAATATAAAGAAATTTCGCTAAAATGTATTAAATTCATTCTTTAGAATTTTTGAGGTTATGTAATTGAAAGGAAAAAACAAGCAGCGCTTCTCCGTGGACTTTTATTGAACTAATTACTTTTTATTTTTGGGAAAAGGGTGTTTTTTTATATATAGGTTGACAGTCAGTCGTTTGGTGTTTTTTTTTTTATTATTAGTTAACCTAATCTCACTTTTTAGAAATAAATGTCAAACACTTCTCGGAGATTGCAAATTTACAATGACACCACACTCAATAGCCAATTAGAATTCTATCTATCATGGCAAACATTTTCTGATAATAATATAATATAGATTTTAAATAATATCAAATTATAAAAAATATTTTGATTTGAATAATACAAACAATTCAAGTCAAATTATCAATTTAATATTTTATATGAAATTAAATGAAAGAAATAAAAAAAATTTTTAATGAATGATATATATTTTTTTTAAATAAATCAGAATTCATTATTTAGTACTTCTCTAGTAAGTGTAACGTTAGAAGGTCATGCAAATAGATGATTTAAATAGAATTGCAACAGAGAGAGGAAGAGAAGGCAACTTGGTTGGTTGTTTGTGGCTAATAGGAATGATGAGGAGGAGAAGAAGGAGGAGATGCTCTCCCGCTCTCATAAATACTCAAATACCGGACACACAAAGAGATATATCTACGTCTTATTCAGACATGCAAACCATGTCCCTTTCCTTTCTTCTTATTAGCCATCCTTTAGCTCCTCTAATGATAATCTACTAAACCATTCTGATGATGATGATGATGATGATGATATATTGACTTTTTGTTTTAAGAGGATGACACACAATGCCAAATGCACTAGAAGCAATCAT
This sequence comes from Anisolabis maritima, assembly GCA_010014785.2. Taxonomy (NCBI): domain Eukaryota; kingdom Metazoa; phylum Arthropoda; class Insecta; order Dermaptera; family Anisolabididae; genus Anisolabis; species Anisolabis maritima. The sequence goes on from JAAAKE020169356.1 coordinate 2,212, forward strand.
TTTAATCTTTTTTTTTTTGACTCTTTGAAAAATGATTCTGTTTCAAAGAATTTATTTTCTTTCATCAATCCCCTCTCCCAATAATCTTCGAAATTATTATAAAATAAACAAATATGCTACTTGCTTAAAAAGAGGCCATTTACCAATAAATGATAATTCTTAAGTATTTCTTTACCCCCTATTTAAATCAAATAGATACTAATTGATGTAAATAAATATGCCTGGGTCATTGTAGTGTATATTATGTGTCGTATATATGTCTATATGACCTCAGATGCCGAAAAGAAAAAATATTTATTTTCTTCCACCCCATGGCCTTGTTATTGACATGGTCAATATCGATAAAGCCAAAGGATACGTGTTTAGATCTCAGGCTATGAGAATTTATTTGGATAAATAAATATCTTTTCACTAATTAAATTTAAAAAAAAAAGTCAAAGAGATTAAATAAAATTTCTTTCTATGATGACGTATAATTATTATCTTATAACCAATTATTATTTATTTTTTAAATAAATCCGCTCTCACTCAATGAAAATTGGTCAAGGGATAAAGACAAAACAAAGGTGGTCAAATTTTTTATTAAAGGACCTCGTGATCGCTGATACTAACTCAGGAGATCCGCATATACAAAATGTTGAAAATACAATTTCTAAGATTTTTAATAAATGTCATGTTTCCCTAAAAATAATAGATCATATCGATTATTTGTAAAAAAAAAAAAAGAAAAAAATCATTAAATAAAAAAGGAATTTAATAAAATAAAAAATGATAATATAATAAATAATATTTATTCAAATTACTCTCTTGCGGGTCTCATGGAATCCAGTGACGGGCCGTAGTTTGCCCTCATCTGTATAGATAACCGTGATCAGCTAAACAAAATAAATGTGTGTGTTTCTTTTTCTAATATAAATATATTTGAGGCCTTATGTTATTGTTACGCTTCGGGTCCCCAATAAGGTAAATGCGACACTGGACACGTTTAGCACACGTGCCATTGACACGCCCCTGTAGAGCCGACCCCTGAACTTTCCTCTTATGAAATTAAAATCAATTAAAGGAGAGAGAAAGAAAGAAAAGTTTTTTTTTTTTTTTGTCATTTAATGAAAAAAATTAACGTGTCAATTATCAATTAACAATCTATAAATCAATTAGCTAGGCGAGTTGTTAAAAAAGAGAGAGAGAGGGCGGCTTAATGAAAGATGATGAATTTTTGATTGAATGGGAATTAATTTTTAATGGAAATTGTATCAATGCATGTATGTATATGTATGTCAAGTCGTTAAAGTGTTAAATACACCGTGTGAGGGGATTATTTACAGTTAACATTTTTAATACTTGCATTTTATATCATTTTTTTCATGTCACACTTTATTATACATAGCTAATAAATGAAAAAGTAGGCAACGGAGTTGCAACTATTTCCATTCCGCACTTTTTAGCCATCTCCATATGGAGACTATTGAGTTGATTTTTTATTGTTATGTTGTCTTTTCATTAAATGAATTAAAAAAAAACCTTATTAATCTTATAGCATTATGAAAATTGGTCCTGGGCTAAAGACAAACATCTTATCACTGAATTTCAAAAGATTTGGCCAAACGGATACTGATAAAATCGTGTTAAATGATAAATATTGGGGGGATCTTTTTTACCGCCCTTTGCCGATTCGCTTTAATGCCTTATAATAGGGCAATAAAATTGTTATGTTATGTAAGGTTTTGTCATTTTTCGATGAGTGGTTCTTATTTTGAGTTCACAGATAAATCGTTCTACAAAAAAAGCATCGAAATGTTAGAGAAGAGTTGGAATGAATGAAGGAGACTATGTTGATGAATAAAGTCGAATTTTGAAAATGTTTTTTTAGTAGTTAGCCTCGGGACTTATTGTGTGATGTGTTAGGGAAAGGATTGTGTTTGCAAAAAATTCGATGATGATATTTCTACTGAAATTGGGTGTCCAGAAAAATGAGTCTCGCAAATGATCTGTCTGTTTGTGTGATATCAAGATTTCTCAAAAACGAAAAAACCTACCAGGCTGAAATGTTATATTTAAGCTAGGTATCCTCGTTCCTTTCACGTCGAAGCTTTTCAATAAAATCGGCCAAAGAGTACTACTAGTAGTAGTTTTTTTTCGTTTTTCTCAAAATTCGCCCTAACTATTTATTAAAATTCATAAATCAATTATTTATTAGATGATCTTTGAATTGTATTAACCATTATTCCATCTTGGGGTTCATTTTATTCTGTTATGTAATTTATGTTTTTATTTCAATATATTTGTATTAGTGTTTTATATACATATGTATATAAATATATATTATTTATAGTAGTTTTTTTTAGAAGTTGTAGCAGCTAGTTCTAAATATATATGATAAAATAATTTTTAACGTTTGTTAACAAACTTAGTAACAGAATCAGAAATTTGATAACTAACTGAATAAATCGAATTGATTGGTATAGTATTTATTGTATTTATTACAAAGACTCACCGACACAGATCGGCTCAGGTCCTGTCCATAATCCATTTCGGTCGCATCTTCGCACTCGTGGTCCATGCAATTTAAAGCCACGTCGACAACGCACTTGACATCGTGCCCCCGGGGCGTACGTGTCCTCAGCGTTGGTACTTGGACAACGCACCTCTCCATGACGCAATCGTCCAGGTGGTTCACACCTGGCACCACCACCAACCGATCGATTAAATTGGCCTCCTCCTGCTACACAAGTACGTCCGTCCGTCGACAAATGGTAATGATCACTGCAGATACATCGGAAACTGCCTGGTGTGTTGACACAGTCATGACTGCACCCGCCATTTTGATACTCTACGCATTCGTTGATATCTATGAACAAAGATAAAAAAAAAATGAATGAATATTAAAAAATAGGTAAAGAGAATAGGGAAGAGAAGCTGAGTTGGCCAGCTCGTCCTTTGCTATCTGAGAAGAGTTAGAAATAGTAGCAAAGATAGATAAATATGTAAAGATATGCATACAAATATAAAAATCAGACCATTGCTATTTTATTCCGCTTAATATTAAAACAAAACGAGAAATGCCGCCTCGTTTTTTGCGTTCTCTATGATAATCAAAAAAACTTTTTAACCCCCAGTATCCCCCTGAGGAAATGTCATAATATCGGATATTACGAGTTTTGCTCTCGCTTCGTCGATAACTCAATTATTATACATTCAATGACAATATATTATTATTAGACATGAATTTATATCGTTTGTATTAATATAACATTAACGAACAATTTAAGAAAAAAATTGAGAATAAGTAGATAGAGAAATCCAAATAAAAGACAATCCTCGGCCCAATATATTTTATTTTTATGCTTTAGTCTACGTTTAGGGTGCTTCATCAGTCCTCAAGCCGTTAAAATATGGTTCGGGCCTCCCGCAATCATCATAAATATTGTAAAATCACAACATGCATTATGTAACGGAAGATCTGGACAGTAAGTGAAATATGCAGATTGTGATTTTACAACATTTATGATGATTGCGGCAAGCCCGAACCTTATTTTAACGGCCTGAGTATCCTGATTAAGCACCCTAAACGTAGACTAAAGCAAAAAAATAAAATATATTGGGCAGAGGAATGTTTTTGATTTGGATTCCTCTAACGAACAACTCTATTTATGTAGACATTTATACTCTTTAAAAGACTGAAGATGGCATGAGCCAAAACGTCCCGAATAAAAAGATTTTTATAATTAGAGGCTGCAACTCGTTTCCTATATTATATTGATATCATCATCCTGCCACGATCCTATTTTAATTTAACCGAAGGGCTGTTTTTCTTACCAAGAGGGGGAGGGGTCAAGTTAATATTAGCATTATCTGAATTTCGGACTATGATATGATATATATATATATATATAAAAGATCTGAAACAAATAGTTTCATTTTCCATTGAATCTCTCAAACACAAAAAATCGTTTAAAAACTTCCAAATTTGTTTCAACCAACTTGGAAAGTTCGTTATTGTATACGAGGTTGCGGAGGAGAAAATCCCCGGAAGCTCCGCCGAAGACGTCACCCTATCTTGGAGAGGTGTTTGGTCTCTCAACTCTTACATCATTAGGGGTTACTAGTGTAACATTGGGTCACATTTTCATCAGAGTGCTGTGGGATATATATCATATAATCCTCACACGCTTATTCATAACCACCCTCAGATTTGTCAAGGTCGGCCGAGGTAGAGCTTCGGTTGTATATCCGTCGGAAGAGTCCCTCCCCGTGTATTATATTACATTATTTCGATGAACTTCTTTTTTTTTTTTTTTATTCTGAAGAATTACGTATATTGATTAGTGTAATGAACAAAACAAAGGTCAAAATTTTGATTTATGACTCGGAGAAAGCATCAAAATTGATGTTAAAATCTGCAAAAATTTTTAAAATGCGTATCATGGCCGTCGAAATAGAATTTTTTCCTAAAATACCAGAAATCCACACTATTATTTTGAAATTGTTGTTGAGCTAAGAACGCTTCGTGAAATTCAGAAACCATTGCGTTTCAGATAGAAATTTCGCTTCGCTTGCCATTTCACTGATTCAAGTTCGTTGCGGCAATCCATCTTTGCACTCATGTTTTATTTTTCTTTCACACGATATTTTTTATTATAGTTTTTTATTTAATTAATATTTTCTTAAACATTTTTTTTTTTCATAAGATATCATAGTCTTATATTTTTTTATATCTGTCTTAAAAAAATATTCTTATCAAATTAAACAGATTCTCTTCTCTCTTATATATTTTTTTTTTTTATTGAAATACTCTTTGACCCCGAATATTTCGATCTCTCAGCAAGCAAGTAATAGAATGAGGGTTGGGTAGGCAAAGGGTATTAAAAAAATGAGATACTCTTCTCTCTTAATTCACTAAGAATAACACACGAATGAGTGACGAAAAATAATTATTTTACTTTCCCACACTATTATATAAGGCAAAAGTAATCAAGCCTAAATATTTTTATGTTTCAAATGAAAAGGGCAAAACATTTTTATTAGCTTATATCTCTGGAACCTCTCATCGGAGAAGGATGAAACTTTAAATATTTATAGTCCTAGAAGAGACTGAGAAGATATTAAAATTTGTAGTGAATCTGGGAAGCGGTAAAAATAGATCCACAAATATTTATTAAATTTTTTCTCAGCAAACACCTGGATCAAATCTTTTGAAACTTAGTGGTAATAATTAAGTCGTTTGTCTCCAGCATTGCATCACATATTATAACAATCCATGCAGTGGAAGAGGATTTATTCTTAAACAATTGGGTATATGATAACCTACATTTCCTATTATCAGTCATTGATTAAAGTGGCGATATGTGAAGTATATAAAAATGAATTTATATATTTTAAAATTATTATTTAATATAATAATTATTAAAAGTTTATTTAATAATTATAATTAAATAAGTTTTAAATCAAGGTATACAAGTATTACATGAAAAGGAAAATACTGAAGGAGTTTAGGAAATGTGACAACGTACCACACTGTTAGTAAAACACTGATATGCTCCATACTTTAATTGAAACTCTGATTTAATCACCGTTTCTGAGTCTTCTCTGTCTAATCGACTTGCTCACTTTCATTAATACTTGAATGTGTTTCTTCTTTTCTTGAGTGAAAACTCGTCGCTGATTATTCCATCTAACGGCTATGAATTTTATACCCCTTAAATTTGAAAGATCTAGGCACTTGGGCCCTTTGTGTCATTAACACTGTTATGGGTGTGAGATTATCTCCCACCTTCCTACCCTAGGAGGAGACTTCTGACAAAGTTGAAAAAAAATTTTATGGCAAGCCGGACTGGAACCCGAGTAGTTTTGCAACTCTAGATTCATCATCCGTCTTAGACACTGCCTCCTCTCGTTCAATGCCTATCTTTCTACCCCCTTTTCACTATTTTTATTTCTAACCTTTCCTCAGATGCGCAAAGCAATGTTCTACAAAGAACGAGCATGCTACATTATTAATAAGTTAGTTGTGAATCCAAAAAGACTTGTTATCCTACAATAATAGAAATTTCATCATGAAATGTCCAAAATACAGTCAAGGAAAAAAAGAAAGAAATTCATTAATAATATACAATATAAGCAAGAGGATCGAACTTTAGACATCCTTCAAACCACAAGTAGCCATAGTAAAAGAATTACACGATTTCACATCAACAAAGTCAAATACATTTATAAATAACACCCATTATCTTCCAAAGTATTTTATATAATTTTATTATAAAATATTTTTGATATTAGAGCTTTACTTTCTCTTACCTATATATGTAAATAATATATAGTATAGGGAAAATATTGCGAGGGTAAAAAATTTGATATCGAGTAATACTCGTTTTGAGGTCCTGTAAGTCTAAAAAAAAATGGGTCTTGCAAAATGGTCTCTCAAAAAACTGCTCAAGGCAGAAATTTTAGTTAGGTATCTTCGTCAAAATAGGCTGACAAATACTTGTACTTAGCTGATGTATTTTTAGTGATTTTCTCTTAAACTATTCTAATGATTTTAATTAAAATAGCTGAACATAAAATAAATTAGAAAATTTTTAAGATATATTAATCTCCATTTCTTCATTTTAAAATAGTGTGGGGCTTGCAATTCAAGATTTTAAGAATCTCAAAGAAATCAGGAAAAATTGTATCCATAGTAACAAAATAAAAATCATTGATTAATACACCCAAACGAAAAATCTCTAAAAATAAATTTGTAAACCGGCTACCTAAAGGTCCAATAGCACATCACACAACTTCCCTTATCTTACAGAGTGGTGTGTTGTACGGCCGTTACATCAGATTTTTTGATATGCCATTCTGTTTATATGCTTATATGTATTTATATAAATATTATGGATTAGAGAAGGTCACTGAAAATAAATTTAAAAAAAAAAACAAAAAATCTAATCAGATTATACATGACAAACGTATATAAAATTAATAATAATAATAGAAAAAAAAAAAAAACATTTTAATATCGAATGTAATTTTGGCTTGTTATAAAGAGAGAGAGAGAGAGGGTGAGAGAGAGAGAGAGTTAATAAAGGCTTATGGGCTGGACCCTTTAATGAAACCCTGATCATTATTAGTTCTCTCCTGCTACGACTCAACTAAAATTAAGTTTTTCATTAAGCAAATGGATTAATTTTTGTGAATAAAATCACTTGTATCATTTCTGTCTTGTAATGCATGGACTAATTGACGGTTATTCATCGGATTTTTATTTTTTTTTATTCAATGTGTAAAGAATAGAATAGAATAAAATTTTATTTGTTTGCAGCGTTTATTAACTATACAAATGAGTGAGTTGCTTTTTTTCTCTTTAACAATCTTTTTTTTTTTTATTAAATTATATAATGATTTAAATTTAAATTACAAAATATTTCATATCTACTTTTACATTATTTGTAATCAATTATTGAGGGCTCCGTGAAGGGATCGGTAGGGCGTTCCTGTTCTGCACAGGACGGTGTTCGCATGACGGGCATGAGGGATTTTTTCATTAAATAAAAATATCAATGCCTCAATGAGGCACTCTCTCGTAAGGAACTAGGACATCCTCCCTAGCTTAGATTAGCTTGGAAAGTAGAGACCGGATTGGAATTAGATATAAGAATAGTTATCTAGCTAGAAATAAATAGAGGAGGAGTTAGAGTTAGGAAATAAAGTAACTTCAACGGGTGCCGATAAATGGCTATGGTCAGAGATGGCTGAATTTGAATTTCGAGGCTGAACTTATCGTAAATAAATTGGGAATCCGGGAGGTGGGCCTATACGTCCAAATGAAATTAAAAAAAAAATTAAACACTGCGTCCACTTTTTCTCTATCTTCCCAGGCCCATTATTTTTCCGTCATTAGCATACTTTATTTTGTATATTTTTCAGATACGAGCCTGTTTCGATCCAAAAAAGTTGCAACGGCGCTATTTAATAATATTTGCCTAACGCATTTCAGAAACATTCTAAAAAGTCGGAAGAAACAAAGCTCCTTGGACAAATATCAATTGAATCCTGTGACGATGCGTGGCAAAAAAGAAGAAAACTATTGAAGAATAAAATTAAGTTAAGTTAAAGTGAAGTTAAACAAAGTATATATATAAATTAATATATATCTATATAGGCCTAAAAATACATTTCCACTTCTCTTCTTTTTAATCTATATATATAAATCTTACAAATTTTATTCTATAAAGAATTCTCTAAATTAAATTTGAATAAAGATTTTGATACACTAACAGTTGATTAGGTTATGTGAGGTTCTGCTATTAATTAGATTGACACTATCTTGTTTCTCTCCACTTGAAATAATTAATCTCAAAAACGTAGGCGCAAGTCTGGGAAAAAATTGCAAAAATTTAATTTTTGAAACGAAATTAAAAAAAGATAAAAGATAAATTCTTAAAAAAAAAAAAGAAATTAAAGACTAAATTAAATGTAAAGTGAATATGAAAAAAAAACCGGGAGTCTCCCCTCGACTTTCTCATATACATATACAGTGTATAGTTTTTTTAAAAAAACGTTTCAGGCAAAGTACTACTTCCAGTTGTGGACCAAATTTTAACTGCGGTCACTGATATTGATATAATGTAACTCCACCATATTTTACTTGTCTCCGTGAAATAATTTCTGAGTTGCCTCAATTTTTAGAAAAAAAAACTAGGTAAAGTACCGGTTGTGGGAAATAACACAAAAGTTGATAGAGATCTATGATTTTGCATAGAGGCATATTTCCATGTTCCCATGTTTGGTTGATCTACATTAAAATGTGCTCGAGTTATCGTGTTAACGAACATACACACAGCAAAACAGAAAATTCAAAAAATGGGAGATCCAAAACATCCAGGACAATCAAAATCTTGAGATCGAATTTTTGGATGATTAGCTCATGTGAGATTCTACTTTTCCTATACTATATATACGAGAAAGTAAAAAGATAAAAAAAACAAAACGATAACAAAAACGCATTTTATTTATTATTTTAAAAATATTCTAATTTTAATTTCAATAACAAAGAGATTATTATAAATTATATTGTTATAGAGTGAATGAATTAATTAATTGAGACGTTTCGGGTCAAATTTATTGTCCCTTCGTCGTGGATTCGTGGTGCCCAGAGTTAGTTATTGTAAGGGCACAATACATGTATATGAGATGTATTGTTAATAAGTCACTGGGAACATTGCGTCGCCATAGTTTACACATATTAACAATACATCTCATATACATGTATTGTTAATAGGGCACAATACATGTATATGAGATGTATTGTTAATAAGTCACTGGGAACATTGCGTCGCCATAGTTTACACATATT
>JAAAKE020169378.1:0-11547 GCA_010014785.2 Anisolabis maritima
AGCTTAAAACCCCCGTGGGACCCCCAAGGTCAACCCCAACCCCCTTCCCCAAATAAATATTTTCATAAAAATTTATAAATTCACCCCTCAACCTTAAAAATTAACAACCCCCCCCCCCCCCCCCCCTCCCGAGAGGTTATAGATATTGACATTATTACTATTGGTAACTTCCAAAGCCAAGGGGTGTGGGTTCGGACCCCAGGTCCGATGAAAATTTATTGATATCTTTTGGATACCATTTGATGTAAATAAATACCTCAAGACCAACGGGGGAGGGCAAAATTAAATTTAAAAAAAAAGATGAAAAAAAGATCCTTTGTAAAAATAAAATACTATAAATTGAAGTAAAAAAGATTGGATAAAAGGAAGAAATATCAGTCTTTATTTGGTCGCATGGTCCTAGGCAGGATTTTAGAGAAGGTTCCAGCTCAAATTTTTTAAACACACATTTTTTATAAATTAATGAGTTAATCCGTTTTAAAATAACAATCACTTCTGGCTTTTCTATTTACCATTTTAAAAACGAAAATCAGTATAACACAGAGGCGTATAGAGGGGTAATTACCTCCCCCATGATATTTTTTCCAATTTTTTTTTCAGCTTCCGAGGTCTTTTAGACTTATAGTCTGTACAATTATTGCGACCCCATAATTTAGGTTCAGATTCAAATTAGCATATTAGCATTAATAAAGAACTAGCTAGTGGTATAACATATTATGCAATATATACTTTACAATTCAAGAGCATAATTTAAAATTAGTCTCTTTTGATATACAGACACAAAATAAAATCACACGAAAATCCGTTGGCATTTGCATTATAACAAAACAAAAGGTTCTTTAGAAAATTATTCCAAAATCGTGTAATGCCCATGTGTCTATTTATAAAAAGAAGCACCAGTCCATTGAGGCGATGCTCTGACATTGTACAATGCATATAAGTTTTTACTGCATGTATATGTGCTGCAAGTTGAAACAGATTACAAATACTTGCAATAAAACCTCGATGTTTGGAAAAGAACTGGACCTGCATTTGGTCAATGCATCATTTGCATTTTTTGGTATATCACAATAATTTCAACACTATCACTATGAGATTTTATGAGACAATTAAATCTAAAATTGGGACAAAATTAATTCAAACTTATCCATTTTTTGTTTTTCATTTTTAATACTATGAATTATACTGTAATATTTGTGAGAAAATGCAATTTTAATTAGTCAGAGAAAAATTTTTTGTGGGGGGCTCAAGTCTCCTACGTGCATACGGCCCTAGTAACTCCTGCTAAACTATCGGATTTTAATCAAATTGAGAAAAATGACATTCAAATAATTAAAAATAAATGTTTAATAAAAAGACTCTGTTTTGGTTTTTATGGACTATACTGACTACAAAGCGAAATATTGTAACCAATTTTGACGTTTCAAGATATTATAGAGATTAGTTTTTTGAAATACAATCCAAGAGATTTTAGTCTATGGTCTGACACTAGTTAAAGTGTGATGCAAGTGTATGTGCAAGGCGAATTTTACCATTTGATGAAGGACAATGGGGCGCTAGTCGATTGGATGAAATTGTTTTTTTTTTTACAATTTTGTTAATTAAAAAAAGTTAATAAAATTTTTTATTTCTAATTTGTTTTTATTTGGCCATGCATTTATTTGAGTAAGTATATATAAGGGGCGCATGAATTATTCTTCATCTAGGGAGGCCAGGTACCCTGCACCGAACCTGATTTAGAATAAATTGGAAATTATGTAATGACATTTTTAAGTTTTAGACATAAATATCTCAATTCAACTTTTGGTAAAAACCCTTTTAAAACAATTAACAGATGAGGTAATTTATTTATTGAAATTCTCTTTAACTTGGTAAAGAATCGGGAAAAGAGATAAAATAACTTCAGTAAAATGTTATTTCTTTTAGAAGGATCTGTATTAATGGAGATAATTATGTAAGATTAAAAAAAAAATTTCATAGATCCATTGAACCGAATTTGACCATCTATATCTGCAGATAGACAATATTGTCAAGAGACAGTTGCTTATCTATGGATTCATAAGTTTAATAATAGGAAAATAGTATTCTTTATCTGTAATCGTGTCGTGCAACAGGCTTCATTTTCAGGAATTAAATTTTTTTAAATTATTTCTTGGTAAAAATCGTCATTTAATGAGTCACTGTTTTTTTTTTTTATAGATAATATTAAATTTTAAAATAATTTTATCTCATTAACAGAGTCATTTTTCTAGGTTAGTTCTTGTTGCGCAAATTAAAGACAAAGAGAGAGCGGGTACTAAAAAGAGATTGAACTGATTTGAATGAAGAGGGTATAAAAAGAGAAGGAAAATTTATCAACCATCAATTAATACAGTTTTAGGCAAAATATTTTTAATGAAAAGCTTTCTTAGATAATTCACTAGGCTGATTCGTTCGGCGATTCCTTTTTGAACTTTTTTTGACAACTCTTTTGAAAAAACACTGAGATTACTTGCAGACACAATTAGAGATCTTTCTCCTTAAAATTTAATTAGATAATTAAAATTAAAATTTTTTAATCAATTTATTTATTCATTTATTTTTTAAGTTTTTTTCGGTAACTGAGGCCATGTAGATTATTAATTGCTAGCCAATATAATTTAAATAAATTTTTGTCGCTTTGGAGGAAAGCGAACCACTGACCTTTGGTAAGTCCAGCTCTGCACTAAGGGACAGGGCATTTTTATTATTTATTTTGTATATTTTTAATTCTAAAAAGTATTTTAAAAAAAACTAAGTTTTTTCTTTTGGCGATTTCAAAATATTTTTGTCGACTCATAGGGTTTTATTTGAAAAAGTGGATCTTTTCAAGCAACGTTCCTTTTTGGTCTTATTGTTCAGAATTTAGCTTTTTTATCATCTCTTTTTTTTTGGACTTGTCAATTTACGCCACTGGGCTCTAATCTCTATGTGTCCTTCTGTTCCCTAATCATATAACCAAAATATTTTTTTTTATATTTTGAATTATTTTAAGATTCACAATGTTGGCACTTACCTTCGTTTATCTCAACGTTTCTTTCATTTGTTAAGGTTAATTCTTTTTTTTTTTTTTTTAATAGAACAAGGTAATGCAGAAAAAAAGAAATTTGATCAACCTTAAAAAAATTATTAATTTAATAAAAAATAAAAAATAAAAAAATGATTGTAAGGCTTCAAGTAAATGCATAGCGAAAAAAATGGTACATAGATGGTGAGAATTATATATGAAATTATGTTACATATTCTTTTTAAGTCTTTTTCTTTGATAAAAAATTTATTGGAGAATGATGCTAGGTGAGATGCCATGATCTTCGTGTTATGAAATTTTTTTGAAGTTCTCAATTATTACCCAACTTACAAAAAGGGAGAAAATTTAAAAATAAATTTGTATAATTTTTGGAACAAATTAAAGAGAACAAATTTTCTTATAAAGCTTTCGGATTCCTTCAATCCTAGATACAATCATTCTGAGTCCTAATCCCATTATCAAGAAATTTGGTAAAATCTTATATGGTGTAAGGTAATGTAATGGGACCTAGCTAGGTAGCTTGTTCCTTGCTCCAAATCCGCCCATACATCTCTTAATAATAGAAAAATTTATGGAATTTTGAACAGACTTCAAAATTATTAAGAATTGATTTCGGATTTCTTAAAGAAGCCAATAATCACATCCATTTGAGGCTGCCACACGCTATTTTTTTTATTAATATTTATAGTAATATAGTTTAATGAAAAGTGTACAAACTATGCCAGAGCCTGCTGGGATAGTCCTGCCTTGCTATTTATAGCTGATTATTCACTAGGTATGTGAAATGAGCTGCTAATGGGAGCCAGCTGTGCCTGGGAGGATTCAAAAGAAATTTGCTGTTTGTGGTCCTATAAAGCGATTCCTGACAGCCTGAGTTTATTGAGGCCCTAAAATAACCTAATAAAAAGGATAAAAAATAATTTATTTAAAAATTTATTTATTTTAAAAAATATTAACAGATGGCGATAACTCTTTTAAATGAAAAAAATTTTTAATAACTTGTTTTCTATATTCTTTGTTGATATTATTAAATCGATTATGCGGAATAAATTCTGAAATAAACGGAAAAATAAAATGTAAATGGTATGTTTAATTAAAAATTAAAAAAAAAAAAGAGAAATCAATTAATATAGAAATTTTAAAACCAGCAGCCGTATTTATTAACGAGATGCAAATAGATGCTTGACAAACAAGTTGACGCTGTTTAAATTATGCCATTATGCGCTGCGAAAAACAATTATATTGGAGGAGAATTAAAAAAAATTAATTAATTTTCATAGTTTATTAATTAATCAATCTATATGACATTTAAATTCACAATTTTAAAACTAGAAAAATGTGTAGGCTCAACTTAAGATTAATTAAGAAAAATAAAATAACTTTACATTATTTAATAAATTTTATCCCAGAAAATGTCGAAGCAGAAGATATGAGGAGAGACAATCTAGACATTGAGGGGGTGGGCTTAAGGTTATAGATTTGCATTTGAAAAGTATTGCGCAGACAAGAAAATAAAGGCTAGTGATAAATTCAACGACGGCTGCTGCTGGGCCCAGCCAATGCTGCTGCTCTGCACAATAGGGATATTATTTGTATAGTTTAGCCAAAGATGTGAATGGCGGCCTCCCGAATACGGGGTGGTTTTTCGGGAGGGTGGGATGAAGGGCTGACTCTTTAGCCATTGTCGCGATCCAGCACAGTCTCAACTAAACCATCACAATAGCTATTCTATTCACTCTTTTAATCTCTCAGTACATTGTGCCCGGTGTAAAGGATTGCGTCAATACGCCAGCGCCAACCCTCCCTCTCAGTCTTCCAAAACACCCCCACCATAGAAAGCGCCTCGGAATAATATTTCTTTAAAAACTCTAATAATATTAGTTAAAAAGGCTTAATTAAAAGTGTTAGCAAACAATAAAAATACTCTTTAAATGAATTTCCCAATTGAAATTAAAATATACTTCTCTATTAATAACATCAAAATAGTTTTTTTTAATTGAAATTCATATAAAGAATAATAATATGCGTTTTACACTTTTAATTAAGATGATTATTATTATGAATATTTATTAATTAATTTCCTAAATCTAGGTTACTATATAAAGGTGTGTTTATGTAGAAGGGTAAGTGGAATTTAATCATCAACGCCGGGTGGTGCAATTGGACTGCCCATTTCTTCATCTTCATCTTCGTCATCATCATCGTCATCCATGGTGTGAGAGCGCGAGGGAGCAGTTGACATCGGCGGTGGTGGCGGGGGTGGTCCCGGTGGTTTATTTGCGACCGAATGTGATGAGGAAGATGATTTTGTGTTAACTAACCCGCTTCCTGAACCACCTTCGACGCCACCGCCGCCCCCTGAACTTTTTCCGCCGCCTTCGCCACTCGATCCGGCACCTGGAAAAGGTTAACAAAAAATAGGGACGTTTTAGAATTGAATAGTCAAAACAAAATGAGCGCATGCGCAGATTGGTTTTGAAAACTATTTTTTTTTTTTTTAATTTTTATACATTACTCACTACACACAGAGATAATAAATTTGCCTAATCAGAATTTAACTTGACTTTTTGCTCAGACTCCCTTAATAAAATATGTTATGAAGAATTATTATTATATTATTTATTGTCAGGTCTTCGAATCCTATTTGGAAACAACTTGAAAATCTGCTAGTCTCAGACTTGGTTTAAGAAGAGGAATAACTTTCCAGCAAAAATATAGGAAGAAATGTAACGGGTGTAGTCATCTTAGAAATATTCAGATATATAATATCTGTAATGTACTTTAGAAGAGAAGATACTGGTGATGATCCTATTTCCCTTTAATGCATTGTTTCTTTAGGAAAAAGATTATATATAAAAATTCCTATTTAGCAATTTGTATTCGTTAAGGGATATTGGAAAAAAGGCATTAAAGAGATGGCAGATCTACAAAAGCGATTAACTTTTTAAGCGTGATGGCAAATACATAAATGATAAGAAACAAAGCATTAAAGGGAAAGCAGGACATCTCCAGAATCTTCTATTCGTATATTATAAAGTAACAATAGACCCCGATATATTTTTCCTTTTTTTATATTAGTTAATTAACCTAGGCTCCCTTTTAAAAATAAATGTGAAACTCTGCCGGCAGGGGTGTGAAACGCGATATTCAATATCAATCAGGAGTCTGTCATGGCAAATATTTCCAGATTATATTGTGTAGATTGTACAAACATTATATATTGGGTTTTTAAGTACGACTTTACGGACTTTCAATTGACTTCATAACTGAATCGCTTCAAAACTACCAGACCTCTACCAGCGTGGAATCTGTTTATTGTCTGAAAGATATTTCCCGATGGAGTATATTTTGAATAAAGTAAGAATGATTTCGTAAAGACATACTTATACACCCGATATAAATGGTATTTCAATAAAGCCAAAGGCGATTAAAGTTCAAATCCGACTTTTGATAAATATTAATCAACTCTTTTTTGGGAAAGGAAGCGAGAACTATTCCAAGGTGTCGTTAAGAAAGAGAGAGAAAGACCATCAATATTTTTATAAATATCATTTTGATGATAATTTCAACTTTGTTTGTAAAAAGTTTATTGAAATTCATGATGATAATAAAATATGATCAAAAGATATCATCAGAAAATGTACTTTTTTTAAAGGCTAACTGTGAATGAGATAGAGATATAGTTTGAAACTGCTGTTATCAATATTATTTGGTTGGACTAGGCCAAGTCGGAAATCGTAAAATTGATTCTCTGATCTTGAGGTTGTGTGGCGTCTAATAGCATGGCGATATAGAGTATGAACGGGAGAGAGATTAGCTAGAGAACAGGAAATGAAAGCAAACCACCCTCCCACCCCATCATCACCAGCCAACCAACCAGGCCAGAACACAAAACGACTAACGAAACGAACAGATCGCGCCGCCAGCAAACTTCTAGCGATAAATAACTGTTTTATCTTATTCGCCATTATATTTATTACCATTGATTATCTGACGCGTGGATGGGAAATGGCTTTATGGACTGTACACGGGGTATTAATTCGCTCGGCTTGCCCTAGTGCCTCTACTCCCACCACCCATCCACGAACACATTCGGCCAAAATAACATTTCAGCTGTGAAAATTATTTACTGTTATGTTATCGGATTTTTTAATAAACTTCGGACTATTTTTTTGTTTATTTATTTTTCAAGCAAATAAATCGTATTCTCCTTTTATTCTTTAAATTAAAAATTTGAATTTTTTTCAGACAAATATTATTTGATTCAAATGAAAATATTTTCATTTAATTAGATGATTAATAAAGTTTTGATAGAGAATTCTAAGGTCCCTTTGATACCCGCGTGTTATCTATATTAGCGTTTCTCAACCTTTTGCGACCCAACTTCACTGATTTCTGGCTTTGACAAGGTTGCAGCTATCAATTCGACTTATAGTTTGGGAAACGCTAGATCAGATGTCAACTCGTGAACATGGTAGAGATAGTCCTTGCACTTCTAATAGTCAAAAATTGTATTTTATTAAATTCTCTACTTGTTCAACTTAAGGCGAATTGACGAATTGATTTCTTTTCGTAAGAAATCCCAAAAGGTAAACATGCAACCATGCTAGGCCCTTTTTTGGAAAGTTTTTTAAAGCCCTTGCATAACTCTCTGGTATTCTTACGAAAGGAAATCTGCGCTTGAGTCAAGCGGGTTCTACGATGGAAACATTGGAATGCAATCACTGTGCAGCAATTCGATTCATTTTGAAATTCTATTTCGAAAAAGGAAAGAAAGGCTAAAAAATTATATGGAGTTTATGGTGTTGATGCCGTATCAGAAAAAACCACCCGTGAATTGTTCGCTTGATTTTATTCTGGAAATTTTGATGATCGTTCTGGCCAACCAATTACTGAAAAGTCGATGAAATCATGCAAAATAGAGCAAGACCGCCACATAAGCAGCCAACACATCGGGTACTCAAAATTCACCATCAAACAGTTTTAAACCATTTGGAGAAGACTGGAAACAAAGAAGCTCGATGTTTGGGTACCACGTGATTAAAATTTAATGGACTGAATTTCTATCTGTGTATCAATATTGAAATTAAAAGAAATCAAACCATTTTTAAAACGTCCCATTAATCGGCGGAAACTTTTTTGACCCTATTAATTGTGTATCAACTGTAATGGAGAAATAATTCGTTAATACTTTTGAACCTATTGCCGAATCGCCGAAAAAAGGATAATTATTTCTCGTTCCAGTAATGCAAAAAAACTCTACATATAGATATCTTCAATTAAGACATTCTCAGAAGATGGTGAATACGTGAAGACCTTGCATTATCCAAGCCAAGACTGACATTTTTTTAAAAAATGACTATTTTCAATATGAATATATAAATAGGCTTTGTATTGACCTAGTACTGAACAAGGGACTTGCTTCTCAAAAAAATCAATTGAAGTTAATGTCGTAGTAATTGAAAATAATAGAAAGGGTTAACAAATAAGAAAAATAGTTGGATATTTTGATTATTTCTAATTAAATATTTTCTCTATAAAATAAGGTTATTTTTACTAACAATATTTCTATGAAAAGTGAAGGGGCGAAGCACTAGTATTGGGTCGGGATTATTAAAAAGTTAGTGAATGAGATAATACCGGCTACCGGTGGGGCTTAATTAGACGAGTTAATCCGTTGATGCGTGATAGAAATCCGGTGCTTGACCAAAGAGAGAAAGAGAGAAGCCAGACACGAGCAGAACATCCCCAGTTTCTTTCTTTTTACCCCTCAACTCATGGCCTCTTGGCCATTTATTCAACAAGCGAATGGAGAGCTTTTTCTCCTATTATTAAATACAAATTGAATTAAAATCATCAATTTTTTATAAAAAGATTACAATTATGAGATGAGAAATAAAATTAGTTATCAAGTCTTTACATAGTGATAGAACTCGTTTTCTTTGTGGCAGAATATTTTAATAGGATTAAGATTAAAGAGTGGGGGAAGGGATGAAAATATATTATGAAATTTGAAAATTTTTTTAATCCTCAAAAAAAAAATAGAGATTTTTAAAGCTTTATTATAAATTATATGGGGGGGGGGATTGTATCAATAAAATCCAAAAAGATATATAAATAACAGACTTAATTACAAAATTTTCAGACCATGAGTCATTTATTTATTGTAATAAGGCCTTGATAAAGTTACTATTTTGAAACGAAAGGTTGTTGGAAAATTATTTTAATAAAAGTCTGTTATTTGTATACCTTTTGATCTTTTTTTTTAAATTAGAATCTCTCTAAACTGATAAGAGGAAATGGAAAAAAAGTTTTTCAGACAGAAAAATTTTTCGGCCAACAAAATAATTGAAATGAGTTAAATATTTGAAAAAGCTCTACATCAGAAAAAAATGTTTGTTTTTGGAGGGCAGAGGACAATTAAATGTTAGAAAAATTAGAATATAAATAATTCTTGGAATGAACAAGTTTTTTATCTTTAATAAAAACTATGATATATCAATGGGTTAATAAAGAAAACGAGGAGTTCTATTTTTTTCTATTAATATTAATGATAATAATAATAATAATAGATTTCATTTAAGAGATAAATTTTATAAAATCTTGAAAGCTCCTATATAATAGAAGATAATGATCAAATATTTTATAATGAAACTGTCAAGTTGCCGACTCGGCTAAGACCTCCTGGACCATCCATACAGGGTTCATTACGTGTCCATTTGAAAATTTGAAAAGGGACCAATTTGTAATTACAGTTATGTGTTCAATAGCACGTGCAAGTCGCCCACTAAGGAAGGACTTGTATGACTGGATGAGTTACCCGCCGCCACCGTCAAATATCTATCTATCTATCTATGGGCGGCCGGAAGTCACTTGTGAATAGGATGACTTGATCCCGGGAGTCGGGAGGTCTTTCTCTCTCTAAGGCCTCGAAACCCACCCTTATCGTCAAATCGTTCAAGTCTGATAGAGAAGGAAAAGGGAAAGGGATGCTCAATGCCAGAAACTTGTATCTTCTCTATTCCTTCCCCTAAACAGTCGTCGTCATCCTTCCCTCCCCAACCTCCAATTCGTGGTCCGTTGCCATTCAGAGCATCTTCATCAAATCGCAGAGACGAGTTGCCTAATGAGATCCGGATTATTTCTGCTGCTCGCCCTTCTCTTCTCCCTTTCCATGGTCCACTTATACATATACAATCCCAAGTTCGACATCGTATTCCTCAATTGCCCTTAAGAGAGAGCACTGATCCATAAAAATCTTGACTCATTGGGTTCTTTTTTTCAGTAAATTATTAAATTAAGAAAATTTTTATCACTAATACAAATCGAGACAATCAAAGGAAATGTATTTTTTAAATCAAAGGTCAAATCTTTTAACTTCGCTTTTAATCCCGCGGGTTTGGCACGAAAAACCAACTAAAATAATAAAAACAAAAATTATTTTTTTCTCTCTCTTCATATGTTAGTATTTTCTTAGAATATTATTGGGTAGTTTCCGCTTCCTTTCCTGAGAAGCTAGAGGAGAATTTCTTGGGAGAGAAGCTTGAGAGTTGTCTTAAAATATTAAATGCCTTCCTTCTAATTTCAATGTTTCCTAATTTTCATTTTTAAAAGAATGTAAGAATTTTAAATGTCTAAAAGACTAACCGTTTTTTTTATAAGTTAATTGGCTAACAAATTAACAACTTAAGAGTGATCCCTTAATGAGCTAGTTAGTTAGCTAACTAAAGGCGATCCCTTTGCTAATCTAAACATGAAACGGCCCTAAAAATTTTCATATTTTTTTCAAAAATAATTAAGTATGAAACACGAAAAATGCAGAGTGAAGATTTCCTATTTCCCCCTCTATATATGATAATTTTCCGGGAATGTCTTAAGAAGGACATAAAAACAAAAATAAAATATTTTAAAAGAAATAAAAATAGCTGCCTTCTCATTTTTACTTTCTCTACCTTTATACATAATAAAAGGTAGAGAAAGTATTGCGATGGCAAAAAAATATCGATGTCGAGATTGTTCGCTTTCTACTTTTCACTTTAGTCATGTTAATCAGCAGCTTATGGCACGTTATGGTTACTTAGATGAGCAACTTTCATGGGATTATATTGCAGTAGATTCTCATTTAATTCCAAGAATGAAGCATCATTGAGTTATAAAAATTTTTGCTTGGAAGCGGATTCGAACCTGAATTATAATTATAACTTAGAATTAGAAGCTTAAATGTTTTATTTTCTCGGCTAATCCCCTTCTAGTCGTCACTATTATACAAGTAAATATTTTGCGAGTGAGGAAAAATTAATAAAGTTTGGACAAATTCTAAATAAGTATTTATTTATTTTACAATATTCGTACAAGATTCATCTAATAAAAGATAGCATTTTCATGTAATATTTAAATTGGCTTATTTATTTTTATTTCCTTCATTAAATATTGGGTTGTTCGGAAAGTCATTTCGTTTTTTTTGGGGAACATGAAAGACAGTTTTCGTATAATGAATAAAT
>JAAAKE020169422.1:0-11546 GCA_010014785.2 Anisolabis maritima
GAATCAATTAAGGATCATGTTATACATTTGAATGGGCTTAACTGGTATTTGGTCCTTGGGGGTCTGGAACGGTGAGATTCTGCTGTTGACATCCGAGGCCTCCTTGGAAGCTGGCGCTAATCACAGTTGGATTTGCAGGCTCGCCGTAATTGTATAAAGAAGTTTCCCGATTATGCACTGAGGTAGTGCAGGAGATACTTTCTTGGATGTCTGGGTCAAGAAGGCCGCCGGAATGACGAGAGACCCCCTCTTGACCACAAAGTGGTTGGAAATAAGATTGCCTGGATCAAGAAGGCCGCCGGACTGACGAGAGCCCCCCTCTTGACCACAGAGTGGAAGGAATGAATTAATTGGAATGAGTCTGGATCACTTTCGATCACTGGGAATGACTGACTTCTTTGGTCGAGCTGCGATAGCCCGAAAATTCAATCCCCTTCAGGGTAGGGGCAGGCCAGTTGAGGATTTTTTGTCCTTTTCGGAGGAGAGAGCATGAGGTCATCTCTTCCTCCAAAGGGATCGGGGGATTTTATTTTTATATTACGGCCCTTATTCAGGCCGAGAAAGGGACTTTGTTTTCGTCTGAGAAGAAAGCATGAGATCATGTCTTCTTGAAGGGACGATAATTTCAATTATATTTATTACGGTCCTTATATATGCCAATTTTATTTATTGAGGTTTTTATATAGGCCGAAAAAGGGACTGTTTTCTTCGATGAGAAAGCATGAGGTCATTTACTCTTGAAGGGATGGGACGATGATTTCATTTTTATATTGCGCAGAGACCTTTTTGCAAAGTGGTCATCTGCTTTTTAAATTTTTTTGTGAAGGCTGCTTGACATCACTATTTTCTTTTTTTAAAGTATGGAAATGGATGCTCAGATCTATTACAAATTCTCTCTACAAAAATATTACAAAAAATTATCTATCCCTTCTGTGCGTTGTCAGGACTAGATAAATGTTCATTAATGAATTTAAAAAGCAAGTGAAAAGATTAACCTGGGTGTCCATGCAGCCTGATCTCTAAACAAATCTGGTGTTATAATACGCACATCACAGAACTTTGGCTTATCAAAGGTAAGGAAAAAAGAGTGATGTTCTGTTACACCAGATTTTTTGCGTCGGACCCCTTTAGTAGCTTTTATCTAAATCACTTCTTAATAAACAATGTATAGCCAATTTAACCAATATTGTTAGAGTAGTTTAAAAGAAAATAAAAAACACAAAAAAGTACAAGACTACCCTACTACAAGTGGACCCAAAATTTTTTTCGGGGGGTGGCGGAGGTGGGAGGGATTAGGGTTAATACATTTCAAAGAACGTTTAATATATAATTGATATATGAATTTTAATCAAAATCGTTTCAGAGAATTTTGAGAAAATCGAAAAAACTAAAAATCAGTATCAGTAAAATACTAGTACCCGATGGCCGATTTTATTCAAAAGCTTCGAGGTGCAAGCGACGAGAGTACCTAACTTAAATATAAAATTTTAGCTTCATACTTTTTTTGTTTTTGAGAAATCTTGTTAAAACACACACACACACACGGACGAGACGCATTTTTTTAGACTCAGAGGACCACAAAACGTGTATTTCCGTTAAAACCACATCAATTTTTTTGTGATTACAATACTTTCTCAATTTATATTTCACATATAGCTAAGAGAAAGTAAAAAAAGTAATAATTAGCATAATAATAAGTAGAGAAATGCTAGTTTTAACAAGGATAATATATGGTCGCCAATCCGCATACTTAAATGGTCCGATACTCACAATTCATTAATTTATTATCTCTCCCTCATTATAATTTTTACTTTCTCTTAACTATATATGTAATATGTAATGAGAAAGTATTGAGATCGCAAAAAAATTGATAAGGAGATTTCAAAGGAAATACAAGTTTTGAGACCCCCTAATGTAGGCAAAAATTTTTAAAAGAAAAGAATATATAAGATGAGACATAACATAAATTAGTTGGCACATAAATTATTAAATTGGATGAGTGTACATAAAATAAAAATGAAAGAGATAATCTTATTTACAGATTTATGTGTTGAGTTGAAATAACAGTAGAGGCTCGGATCTAAATTACTATTTTTGATAACTAAAAGGTCAAGGAACGATATTTTATTTTCTATTTCGGTTTCATAAGTAAAATTCAAATCGGCATGGAAAAAATTGAATTTATCCAAGGTGGCCGGTATGTCATTTTTTGGCACAACAGAAATAGAGTCATCGACATATTGAAGGTAAATCAACAAATAAGGTGCTCTACGGTAGTATGATAAAATTTTCTAATTACTATTTCGGCCGCAATAGGGCTAAGAGATCCACCCATAAGCAACCCCTTCATTTGAATAAAAATCCTGCTTTTAAAAGAAAAATAGTTGGAATGTAAGCAAAAACTTAGAGCTTCTTTAAACCTATCCAAATCAAAGGTGGTATGTCAGCTTATGTTACTCCAATGCTCATCTATACAAAGCATGAAGAGGCGTTTATGTGGATCAGACTTCTCGGAAATTTTCTGAGAGAAAAAGGGAGCATGAGTTAAGCGTAAAGAGCAAAAAATCTTCAACGGTCCTTAGTGCTCATATCATAGAAACAAAGCATGGATTCAATTTTGGGGAGCCATCTTTCTGATGAAGATAGACAATACATGTAAACGTCTGGTAGCTAAAAAATGCTTCATTAAGATCTATAGCCATAGAGCTCTCAACTATCAGACTGATTGCATAAGATTTAGCAATTGTTATATGTCTATTTTAAAAAATGCTGATGGTCAGTTGCATAAAAATTGTAATATTCAATTGGACCATTTTTAGAATGATATCTGGCAAAAAATAGAAAATTATAAAATGTAAAAACTTTCTAAATAATAACATGTTTATATAAAGATAATTTTCTTGGGTTAAATAAAAGATTTACGGTTTTTTGATATTTATATTGAGTTGAATCCCAATATTTTATTATTTTATTTACTTGTAATTGATAAATAATTTTTATTCATTCTGAAGATTTTGCCAAATCAGTGCTGATGAGCCTTATTTTATATATGTGTTCTGGAAGAGTTCCTGAAATGAATTCACTAAGGGGTTTTTTAGGGAAAACTATTCTGATCTATTATAAAATAGGTGGGTGATCCTAAGCCGATTAAGTTAAAAGCTTATAAATATTTCCTAAAAATGATTAGAGAGAGTTATTGAACTTGAGTAAAAGGTCTGTACAAAGAGCCTCCTAAACTTCAAGAGTTTTTGGTGCTTTATTTTTAAAAAATTGAACCTTGTGTACATCATATGAAGAAGAATTTTCTATTCTGCTTTGGAAGTGATTTCTGAGAAGCTGCGACGATTGGAACGTCACAGATAGTAGGAAAAAACAAAATTCAAACATTGAGTACAATTCTCTTTCGAAGGGAGGGTAATATGAAAAAGCCTGGATGCTTGGGTTCGTGATAGCATGGGTAGTATCTCGGACCGGAAATTCGAAGGTCCTGTGTTCGAATTCGGGAGGATGAGCATTTTTTCACGCACCAAGGCTAAAATAAATAGTTTATTTATTTATTAATATAATAAATATCTAGATTCCGAGAAAGTTATTGGACTTGAGTAAAAAGTGTGTACAAAGAGCTCCTTAAACTTCAAGAGTTTTTGGTGGTTTATTTTTGGAAAATTGATCCTTGTGATACATATACACATCATATGAAGGAGAATTTTCTATTCTGCTTTGGAGGTGATTTCTGAGAAGCTGCGATGATTAGGGCGGAAGAGAGAAAAAAAAATTCTCTAAAGTGACTCTTATACTAATTAAGAGTGAATAATAATTAAGTTCGCAATAAAAATAGTAAGAGGTTTGCCCAGGTTGAAAATAAAGATAAAACATTTGAAAAAAATAAACCAAAAAATCGAGAATAGATATAATAAAATATATATATTAATTGAATAATAAAAGAAAAATTAAATTAAAAATCAACTGAAAAATGGTAGATAAAAATTCACCAAACAAGAAAGGGGGTAAACAGAAAAATGAGGTGCAAAGCCCTTTTCGGTCAAGTGGACTGGTGCAAAGAACACCATCTGAGCAAGATCAAGAGGTGAAGCGCACAAAGAAGGTTGATTCGCAGGATAATAATTTAAATATTACAAATATGTTCCAGCAACTTTTGTCAAGAATGGGTGAAATTGACTCGAAGGTTCTAACTGAATTACAGAAACTAGGAGAAGAATTGGCAGAAGAAAGAATAGAGAGAGATATCGAAAGAAAGAAGTGGAGAGAGCATATGGAAGAAATGAAGAAGGAATTAAATCTTTATAAATATAGATTACATATGCTAGAGAAGAAAGAAAAGAGAAGTAATTTTATTATTCAAGGAGTGAAAGAAAATAGGGAAAAAGAAGATGAAGACACCCAGGCTAAGGTCAATGATATATATATAAAGAGAAATTAAGAATGAATGATTTTAAAGCAAAACAAGTACAAAGAATAGGACAAAAAAGAACAGACAAGGCTAGACCAATTTAGGTGGTATGTGAGAAGATGTATGAAGAATGGAATACCCAGAGTTAAAAACAAATTAAGGCAGCTAGCAAATAAGAAAATTTGTTGTTATTGTTAATGATTTGACAAACGAAGAAATGGATTATAGGAAAAGAATATAAGAATTGGTATATAAATTAAGAAATAATAATAAGAACGCAAAAATTTATGGAAATAAAATAATAATAGATGGGAGAGCCTACAAATTTATAGCGGGTCTGAAGAAAGAAGATGATAAGATAGAAGAAATCTAGAATAATCCAAAGCCTAGATTAGTAAAAAACAATTAATACAAGAGAATAAGAAACAAGTCCCAACTAAAAATATAATGAATAGAAAAATAAAAATATAGGGGTGGAATATAGCTGGGACACTAAATAAAGCGAATAAATTTTTGGAGTCTCTTAGAAATTACGACATAATTATTTTATTGGAAACGGGGCAGGAAGAAAGCAAAGAACAGTGGTTAAGAGGAAAATTAAATAAAGGCTTCCCAATATGGACAAAACCGGCGACGAGAAAATTCAAGAAAGGAAGGGCTAGAGGAGGTCAATTACTAGGAATCAAAAAAGGAATACAGCTTAAACAGAACAATGGAGAGGAGGACCTAAATTTTATCGTCAGAATAAAAATAAGAATTTCACGCTACTAACGGTATATAATAAAGAAGGCATAGAGAAAATTAGAGAGAAATAGAAGAAATATTGTATGAAGTGGCTCTCGAAGATAATGAACTATTAATATTAGGAGATTTCATTTCAAGGATTGGAACAGAAAATGAAAATCTATATGACGAAGAAGGCAAGATACCTTTGAGAAAATCACAGGACAAATTCATGAATAACGAGGGGGAAAAATTAATTGAGGGAATTAATTTGTAGGAACAATGGATTAACAATATGAAATGGTCGGACTGAAAAGGATAGAGAGGGTAACTACATATATAGGTCCTAAGGTAGCTACAGTTGTAGACTATTGAATCACTAGGTAAAATATCAATGAACCATTGATAGAAGACATAGAAATTTTAGAAAGAGGAGAATCGGACCACATGCCCTTTGTGGCTGAAATATTTATCCACGAGGAAGAAAAAGAAGAGATTGTAAATATAAAGAATAAGAGCCAATTAAGATGGAAATGGGATAAGAAAAAGAAAAAAGGATTTGAGAAAAAATTAAAAGAAATATGGAAAAAAGAAAAGGAAACAAAAGAGCTATTGAATCTAGAAGATTATAATCAAATATTTCATAGTACAGCCAAGAAAGTAGGTTTAAAAAAAAAGGGGCGAGATAGGAAAAAATGAAGGCAAAGACATGAAGTATGAAGAAATATATATTAACATAAATAAATATCATTAAAAAAATAAAATAAAAAATAATATTAATCTCATCAATGAAGTTAGAATATATATAAATAAGCCCTTCATTTAAAAGAGATAAGGTTTTTAGATAGGAATTTCAAGTTTTCAGGATCGTTAAAATATTTACTATAACTAGTGAGAACTAGTTATAAATAAGATTCTTGGAATTAAAATAATGTTATAAATTTGACTGATAAAATTATAAAAATCGGGAGTGACCTCGAATCGAATACACATTGCAGAACTTTTACGGATTCATACTGCAATGAATCTGGGTATGAAGGGGCCCACAAACCAGTTTAAAGATGGGGGAAGACTTTTAATTTTTATTAATTTATGGAATTTATTTAAATAATTAGTATCTACTTCGCGTATGTAGGTAAGGAAGTATTTCACTAATTCGTAATTCAGTTTTGTTCGAAAGAATCTGCTTCCACTTCTCAAACAGAATAAATGAGAAAGGAATGGTGAGTTGGTTAAAGACAACTAAAAAGAAAACTTACTAATAATTAAAAATATTTTAGCTTTTTATTTTATTATGAAAGTAAAAAAAATAAAAATACAAAAATTGAAAATAAAATTTAAATATATTAAAAAAATGAGAATTGTTTAACACATTTGTTTACTTTTTTGAACTATTAATATATGTTAACAAATGTATAAATGAGGAACATATATTTCTAAATAGATCTTTAAATTTAAATACCGGTATGTAATTTGTTTTAATATTAATAACAAAATTATAAAATTTAGTAAATTTATAAAGTAAAAGTTCTGCAATTCGAGGTCACTCCCGATTTTTATAATTTTATCAGTCAAATTTATAACATTATTTTAATTCCAAGAATCTTATTTATAACTAGTTCTCACTAGTTATAGTAAATGTTTTAACGATCCTGAAAACTTGAAATTCCTATCAGTAAATGAGAGAAAACTGATTTCGGCTATTTACGGTAATATTATCATAAATCTCAATTCTATTCCGATCCCTTATATTGTAGAATTTAAAAATCAATTATAATATAAATAGCTTTGGTGATAATAAATTTTCCTTTAAATATCTCCTCTTAAAGTTATTTAAGATTTTAAGCAACTTCTTTTATAATATTACAAATATATTTTTGAAAATAAATTAATATTTAAAATAAAATAATCCCAGACGGTGTTTAAATGATCCTAGATGGTTGAAAATAACCAAAATAGAATAATGTAACACATTTGTGGACTCGCGAAATCCCTTCCGCGATTTTCAACCCCGAGTTTCATTTGTTTGTAGATTTGTTTAGCGTTTTGGGAAGAGGTGAATGTTTGGAGGAAAGGGATCCAAATCAGGTGTATATCACTTCATCGGACACTGCTCTCACCCCACCAGCGGTTGATCCTCAATATGCAAATGTTTCCAAACTCTATATTGGGCGGAAGCACGTGCATCTGACATGGAAAACCTCTTAGTTGCTATGATGCACTACAAGCTTACTTTGCCCTCAATAAAGCACCTGACATGGCTAGCAAGTAAACTGCAATATTTTAGTCTGACTTTAGGAGTTCTCTTCTTTCATTTCACGTTCACATTGAGTTATAGTAAATAATTGGTTTCCAACTTTAAAATAATTAAGTAAGATATTAATTAATACCACAAATCAATACAATACATCAATACAAAATCAGCAAAGCAGATGACATATAACTAAAAAATATATATATATATTTCAAGTCATTAGAAGTTTCAGTCCCTTCCAAATAATTCGTGGCGATCTCATGACTAATCAATCTGAGTATGGAAAGGGAAAAGCTTTGCAATTTAAAAAAAGTAGAAGAGAAGAAGGAAGGTTGGGAAGGATTATGTAAGTCCTAACCCTCTCCACATTATAAATTTCCGGCTACGCTATCAACATTTTTTATTCGAGCACGTTCACTGGAAAATGACAACAAATATTAAGCCGTTAGCTCAAAATCGTGTCATCAGAGTCTTTAAAAACAGTTTTTTATTTACTGGTTGAATCTTAAATATCTAGACAAGGCTAGCATCGCTAGAAAATAAGCTTTATTATTATTTATATTATTTATTAAATTGATCGAGAAAACAATTTGAAAAGAGGGGCGGTTGAATCTTCGATTCCTCTGGACGACTGTTTAGAAATGTAACATAATCGGTCAAACAAAACTTTGCAAATAGTTTACTATAAATTATTAAAATATCAAAAGGGTGGAGTAAGTGCAAACATTTCAGACATATCTCAAAGTTAAATTGCAGCGTAGGCCACCGGAAGCGAAATACTCCCTCTGACCAATATCCTATCCTATTGGCAACTTAACTTGAGGCTATATATAATATAATATAATATATTATAACATAATATAATATAATATAATATAATATAATATTATTATTATTATTATTATTATTATTATTCTGGCATAAAAGGATTAAAAAAGAAATAACTTAGCTAGGACATATCGAGGTTGCCATCCCTAAACTCACTGGATGTGAGCTCCTTGATATATTTAGGTTTTGAAAGGAAAATAGAATTTATAGAATTAAAATAGTATAGTTTGAATCCCAAAGCACTTTAAGCCGAAAACACCTTGTAACTTGTATTTCAGATGTATTATGGACTAGATTTAATATTAAACTCTATCTGTTGGATTAATGCTGGAAACAAGCAAAAGGATTGAGTGTGTAAATAAAGAAACGTCTAGTTTGTGTTGGGACGTTATGGATGACTTAAGTGACCTTTGTTTCATATAAAATTTATTTTTGTAGGTCGTTGTCTAAGAATTAATTCTCTCTTGGGACAAGACAGTGCACAAATTGACAAGTGAATTTTTAAACAACTATTTTGTTGTTTGAACAAAGCCAAGAATGCTAACAACGACTTGAAACCCCTATTTTGCAAAATATAAAACTGAAAAGATATTATTTTTCTTTAGTCTATTATTTTCCACTGTCAGCCCTGCTTTATTTTTTATAAAATTTATGAGAAAAATAAAATTTTAGGTATATATTATATTAGTAGGAAGCCTATTAGCTAAATGGATAAAACAATCTATCGAATCCTGTGTTCAAATCCATGCCACAAAATTACCTTCTTTATGGTTCTTAAAGTTGGTAATTCTCATGTACATTATATTATCTATTACCCACCATAATGACAATGCGGTCTTCAGAGAACCTAATTAACTACACATATACAAAATACACTACTGTCTGTAAACATATATTCATGACAATAATATATTATATCAGCGATTCTCAATCTGTGGTGCCCGCTCTCCTAGGGGGGCGCGAGCATATCCAAGAGAAAATATTATTAAAAAAAATTTATTAACTGACTGAAAGGAAAGCACACACACACATACAAAACAAAATACATTTAGACATTATGTGTCAAATGTCATTAAATTTCCATTGAATTGACTGTACATATAACAAATTAGAAAATATTTAAGTTGTATTAATCATTTTCCACCTCGGAATAGTGTGAGGCCATCAATTTAAAGGCTCTTCTACACTTTGGCCACTGGGCTCTACACTTGCACATGTTGAGCGGCTACTCTCACCTCTCGGAAAACAAACAAAGTGTGAGTAACATGAAATTCTCATTTATTAGAGAAAATAAATTCAAGTTGGCTGTACATTTAACCTACCTTTTTCTATCTAGCGGGCCCGACGCAAAAAATCTGATAGGACAGCACATCACACAGCTTTCCTTCCTTAGGTGAGAGAAAGTTGTGTGATGTGCGTTTAGTCTTTAGAATTTAGATTTTTTTATATTAAGATTTTGTAAGTATCACTTACCTCCCCCTCCCATCCCCCCCTAGAGGTTAATGATAATGACATTGTTAAAATTGATAACCTTAGAAGCCAAGGGGTGGGTTCTGCTCCCAAGCAATCCTATGAAAATTTATTTAAATCAATTGGATATCAACCGGTGTAAATATATATGCCTGAATAATTTTATCGTAAATATATATAAATGGAATATTTTAAGTCTATATGGCTGAAAAGACTTAAAAAAAAGCATCACTTGGGCTAAATCAATTTTTTTTCTTATAATTCGGGTTATAGGAAAGTAAAAGTTATTTTATTAATTTTTACAACACTAAACTATTATACAATTATACATTTGGTTTATATTGGTCTATTTCATGATATTTACATCACGAATTTTTTATCCCCTCCTTCTTCCTTTATAAATTAAAATTTCACAGGCCTGATACATTAATCCCCATAAATATACGACACTGATTTGCCTAGAGAATAACTTTCAAAGCTTTACTTTTCCATGATAAATGAGAGAATGACCCGAAACGGACATTGGAATAAGATAAATCGATACCAATTTAATTGACTTTGCATTTCATTACTAAAATTAAATATTACATCAATTTTCTACGTTGACATTCATTTTGTGAAAATTAAAAAGCCTCTCTTCGCCAGCCCTATTCTATCTAACTCAGAGGTCTCCAAACTTTTTCACCTAAGGATCACACTAACTTCTCCACTAAGTCCCAAAGGCCAAGACCTAGCTAGCTCATCATACCAACATACTGTAAGCAAAACCCTTTTTGTTTAGTGTGAACTTAATGACCTTGGGGATCAATTAAATTTGATCGGTCACCGCAAAGGCCACGCATTAGCTTTAAAATTTGGGGCGATTTCAAATAGCGCGATTTATAATTTTGATCTGCTTCGACTTATTTATTTGTTATCATTGATTAATTAATTCATTTTTGTGTAACTCATTAAGTGTGGGAGAGTATCTGGCTCCATGTCTAGTGGGGGTAGGGGACGCTTTGACACAAGGATTGAATGGCTAAGGAACACAAAAAGCTCTTACCTGAATTGTACGGCTGAAGAGTGGCCGTAGGCTGAAAAGGGTAGGATTTATGGCGGGCTTTTGTCTCTCAAAGAAGGAGGCATATATATTTTTAGTAATTTAAATTTAATTAGAAAAAGCAAAAATCTGCGGAAATCTTTTTAAATCTGATTGAAGAACAATATGTAATTTTACATATAGTTAAATGAATATTTGGGTAAAAAAATAGAATTAATGAATATTAAAACAGAATATATTTAAATAAAGTAAGGTTCTAAGCTGCCAGGCTAAAAGTTATATTTTTTGAGAGTTATATAGCAGGTTAGAAATTGAGTTTTAGTTGAAGTCATTTTTAGGGTTTATATTTGTAAAGAGTATTCATCACTATGGTTGACTGGGGAGTTGTCGGGAAGATTCCAGTTTGTTCGACGAATCCCAGGAAGTACTTCTTGGCGTTGAATCTGGTTCAACTGGAGAGTGAGAGGATGTGTTCTTACTCTGGGAGAAGGTCGATGTCAATCAGAAGCTGCCTCCGCGGGTCTCGTCGTGCTGATCACGATGGGGTAGTTCTCGTAACACCAAGGAATCGAGACACTCGCGACACTTTTTACACCTGTGTCTGTTTGTTCACTCGGTTAAGGGCCCGAGTACCTATCACTGATATTTAATACGAATTCTCGAACTGTTCACTACTGCTAATTTGATAATTTAAATATAAAATTACCAAGAAACGGATTAATAAATTTCATAAATTAAATATATTTAAAAAAGAAAATAAATTGATAAAAATATATTTTTATCTACCCCTCCTTCTCCTTGCCCGGGAGCCTTCTCGA
>JAAAKE020169433.1:0-11546 GCA_010014785.2 Anisolabis maritima
AAATTTTGCCATTTATACATACATTATATTTCGGATTTTTGAAGATCAAAACTTTAAATTTATATAAATCATAAAGAATACTTATTAAATTTTTTTGCATCGTTAATCTTCTCGAACTATTAAAATCATGATTTTTAGCATGCTCTTTTTCAAATTAATTACCATTTTTAGCAATTTTGAAAGCTCATAATTTAATTTATAAATTATTATCATGCCATCTTTCATTATTTTTAAACAAATATAAAAAAATTACGAGTTTTTATAGGAAAAAAATAACTTCTGAGTCCAGGACAAATAAATAAATTTTCAAATTTATAATTTATTCTTATGATAATGTTATCAATTTCAATGTCATGGTATCTTAATAAATCATGATTGACCTAACACACCTTATATAAGATATCCCTGTATACAAACATATACAGGGGTGTTTAAAAAAATGTATACACCCTTTAAAATAGAATAGCTGCTATATTATTGTGAGTATTACAGCAATATAAAGGGAATAGTTAGAGCACAGACACAGTTTCTTCGTGTTATTTCAATAAGTGCTCAAACTGCAAATCACCGACCTCCAAACACTTGTGAGCCCGATGATGTACATTCCTATAATAATATAGCAGCTATTCTATTTTAAAGTGTGTATACATTTTTTGAACACCCTTGTATATCATTTAATAAAAATTTTGCGTTAAAGTATTATTTATATTTAACTCTATTATCCTTAGTTCTGGTCAATTTAGATAAATTTCTGAGAAAATTTTCTATAAATATTAAATTAACTAATATTTTGCTCTCCATTTTCTTGTTGTTTGTTTTTATTCCGTGTTTTTTCACGTTCGACGAGGGTTCAAAGATGCTGAGTATTCACCACCTATAAAAAGCTTTTTTCTTAATATTCTATATTTTATTTATTTAAACTTGATAAAATTTATTTGACAAATATACTCACAAATCATGAATGGAAAAGGATACATTCACCAAATTAGTTTTCCTAATTTTCCTTTCCCCTCAGTCTTAGCGTTGAACTCTCCCCCTTAAATATTGGCAAAGTGAAGTTGATATCCTCAGGAAGTCGCTTATCATTGCGAACCGCACAAACGACTCCTGATAGTATGACGACCCTCCGTTTATGTTAAATATCTTAGATTACGCAGATTATGACATCATCCTTCCTCCGCCTTGGATGACAATGTGGACCAGGTTGAGATGGGAACACTTCGTCACTTTACCAGAAACTGTTCTATTTATAACCATGAATATTAATTTCCTAGATTCTACTTTCCTTATACTTATAATTAATCTTTTAGACATGCTTTAACTTTCATATTGAATAAATTGGCGTTTTTTTTTTTTTTTTTTTTAATTTATTAATATTAACATATTCTAAAAAACTAAATATATGCATATATTAGGTGGATGATGTATGAATTTATTCTCACAATCATCAGAGTTAATAAACTTATTATATTTAGTGTTGTCATCGGTTGCTGGGTTATAAGAGGTGATATTTTTTTTTTAAATTAATTTTTTACGCTCCTTTTTTCAACATAATAATTTTTTTCAATTTATATATTTCTTTTCCTTCATTATTGGCATTTGGCATTCACTTTGCCATTTTGGCCACCATTTAAATTCATAAATTTTCAAGTATTAAAATAAGAATATTATTCATTCTTTTCTCCCATATTATTTATAAAAATTTTCACAAACATTTTTAATAAGAGTTCTCTTTACTGAACTCATTAAAAAAATTGTTAGGAATTTTATTTTGTGGTGTGCTACAGAGGCCTTACGATACGTTATCTCATTATATAATTTGTAGACAATTGGCGTCCTTACTGTCATCCATCGGATGTTCAACCTTCTATTTATTTATTGTATACATTTCAGACATTTTATTTCTATTTTAATTCTTGAAAAATACAATCCATCACCTTTTGATCCGGTACACACCTGTGTCCAAAATGATATTATCCTTGAAATATATTGGCCCCTAGAGCAGTGTATACTAATAAACTAACAAAAAGCTACTGTCCATCGGGGCTAATGTATTCCGTATTCGGTGATAATATCATGATAAATTTTCTTAATTGTTACCTTTTATAAATTATTTTAAATTTTGTTTGTGATTTTTCGAAATAATAAAAAATATCTATAATAATTATAATTTATTTCACAAACCATGTAAAACAATTTTTATTTCCACCGATCTACGGTAAAGAAAAGGTTGAGAAACGCTTTATATTTATATAAAGAAAAAACTACAAATAAAAAAATATATATTTGGAGAGAAAAATCAAATTCTAAGACCTTTATAAAAAATTCTGGCGATAGAGGTGTAGAGCTAAGGTTAGAGCCTAGATCAGCGTTTCTCAACCTTTGCTTTACCAGTGGAAATAAAAATTATTTTAGATGGTTTATGAAGTAAATTAGTTAAAATAAATTATAGATATTTTTTATTATTTATTTCAAAAAATCATACAAAATTTAATATCATTTAAAAAAGATAACAATTAAGAAAGTTTATCATGATTCCGGAATATATATTTATTTCTGAAATTGCTTTTACAATTTTCCTTGATATTGTAAGGACACAACCTCACCTACTCTTATTTTTTTTTTTTTAACTTATTTAAGAGAAAAACTAATATTTTCTATACAATATAGTTTCTATTTAATTGGTATTTAAATAATTATTTATATTTTTTGTGTTGTTCTCCTGAAAAAAAAATATTTGACACATGACTTTTGACATCTTTATTCCTTTTTTAATTGATTAATATCTTCTAATGTCGATAAATGTCCGTCGTTGTGTCGACAAGGCAAAACCATTTAAGCCAACTGAATAGTCAGTGAGTTGACTGCCCAAGCCCACCAATTGAGTTGCGATGCTTGATGAATAATATTTACTACTAAACATAAACAGGGTGCCTATTATTAAAGTTCTCTCTCCTCTCTCTCTCTCACTGATGAATTTGCACTTTTTGTTATTCATACTCTTTTTTTTTTTCCTTTCAATATTGATTATTTTCATTTCATTTAATTTAAATTCCAAATTCAATTGATTTGCTGTGCAAATCGGAATTCTTATGTAATTTACACGAATAGATAAAGAAATCATTTCCGTGGATCTAATTTATTTATTTATTTTTATAGGTCTTTCATCTATTTAACGATCTTTTCTGACATATCCGACATTTCTAAAACAAAATTTTTGTTTAAATATCTACATTATAATTCATTAATTATGATATTTAATCGAAAGATATTAAGACACACTGAATCAGTTCTGCTTTTACCCTTTTATATTTTTGGCACTTGACGGAGAATTTGATATCATGAGATAAGAAGATAATAAGTCATTAAAAAGCAAGCTAGAAATTTATTCAGACAAGATATTCTTACTGCATTTCCTTCTATATCATTTCTATTTATTTTCAAACCTTTTTTTCTTCTTAAATTTTTTATTACTTTGAGTTTTCTAAACAATCCAAATTCATAAAAAATAATTTTAATCCCATTTCGTGTATGAATCACACAAACTTTACTAGAAATTATACGTTCTATTAATTAGTAGTTACATAGATAATTATTTGCCAAAAACTCTCTTTTATTTTTTCTTAATTATGGATTTTGATTAATATCATATGTATCAATTTTTAATTGATCTAAAAACTTGAACCAAAATTATTGATCTCGATTAAATATTATAACTAAATTCTCTTTTGAGTATCATTTAAGAAACTTTTTCATAACTTTAACATGAAACAATTTTCTTCTTGAATTTTTTTAATAGAAAATTATTACTTTGTGTCATATACGTTTGATTATCAATTCCCTTCGTCCTGATACGCTATGATTTTGCCATTAAAATTTTAAATATTCACAATACATTAAGCCCAAGGACCAATCCAATTCCATTTTGCGGGGGATTTATCCAGAAAAATTGTCCCAGTTTCGGTCTCTGCGAAGAATTTTTTTACGTCCCATTAATATGTTTTATGGTAATAAAAAAAAAATATAGAATTAATAAATAACGATAAAAAAATACCACTTTTTAAGAATTTATTATAAAATTTCATATTCACAGATAGAATTCCTGTCTGCCCCAGGTGATTTTAGTTATAGGAATCCATGTGTCATGTCATTCATCTTACGTGATTTGAAAATTTATAATTTCCTTAGCTCGTCTGTTTATTTGACTGTCTGTCTGTCTTTCCACTCCTTTCATTTATTTCGACCGGAATATGTTATCTTTGGTAAATATTAATATTTTGGTATATGACACCAACTCATTTTCTTTAGATACATGTTGCAAATGACTAATCGATTTTTTTAGAGACCTTTTTATAAGTTTGATTCATATATTAATATAAATTGATAAAATATATAAAGAATACATTCATACAATTTTCTCTAGAAAAAAAATATATATTTTAAAATATTTCATAAATTTACTTTTAATTTTCAAAAATTTTTCCGTTTTTCCTCTTAGGCTGACAAATGTTAATTAAATGTTTAACGAATAGCACCCATATTTATTTAAATTAATTACTTAGGGGTTCATATCTTGTAAGTGGTGGCCACCCAGCTAAGGCTGGCATTTTACTCACTTTGTCAATCTTTCCCCCTTCAATAAAGTATCAGGCCATGCTATGCGATTCTTCTCAATACTCTAGTATACCAATAGGCAAAGAAAGAAGATTTACTAAATTAATTTATAATCAATTTCAATCAACCCTTTTTGGATTATAAAAAAAATTATTTGCTCCTTATATATCCTCCACCTATAGAATCTATACATAGAATACAGAAAAAATGGTAATTCTCCATCCCTATCTCATTCATCACTATAGTATTGTTTTATTAAATTAACACATTTTTTACTTCCACGTCTGAGGACTATTTGATTTTGTTGTCTGACAATCCCATTCTCTAATAATATCCTCAATTAGTTCAGGACTTTCGTATTTGATTTATACATATTATATGGTTGAAAAAAAATTTGCGTTATTCAATGAAATCATTCTTAGCAAACTTCCAAACAAACTAGAAGTTCTCCAATTCTTTATTAAGAAATTAAATTTTATATACTGCATTAATAATAAACATTCCCTATCTTATTTTCTAATTATTTAGAGCCTCGAATGGTATAAAATAAATCTAAAAGCTTAACTCTCTCCCCTTGGGTTGGATATATAAATGTTTCCAAGGTCAGATTTAAGATTTTTTTAACGCTAACATTTTTAGTATCAACATTTTTGGTTTTTACCTTACACTCGTAAACGAAAACATTTTATTATATATTGATATAAAATTTTATATCCTTATATTTGAATACAGTTTGTTTTTATTTATTTATAAACGTGTAATTCTTATATTCTCTCTCCCGTTGGTAAGATTTTTTCTTGTTAGTGTAATGAAATACTCTAAAAATATCTTTCCGACGCTCTTCCTTTTTTTTTTTTTCGTAACATATAATTTCGAAACTGAGACGAGATTTGCCCATCTTTTGTTGTGAGAATAAAAATATATTAATTAGATTTTCGAACCTCCCTAAATAATAAGTATATTTAATAAAAAGAAATTTTTTTCTCATAAGTTACTGAAATTTATTGATCTATAAATTTCTTAAAGAAAGTAAGGGAATGTATTGTCTTTGCCTATTTCATGTATCTCACCTACCCATCTATATAAATTAAATTTACTTTAACTAATGTAATCATATTATATATATCTTATTTTAATTTAAAGTCATTTTCAACTGCTGAGGCTATTATGTCTATATAATACCCAATTATATTTTAAGAGAAATCTATAGATGGCTTCCGGCGGGCGTTCAAACAGCCTTGTTTCTCGGGACCACCCATCCAAGGTTCAACCCTGCTTGGTCTTGCTTGACTTGATGGCTATTTCTCTTTTTGCCGGCTATCTTATATTTTTATACCTGATTGTATATTAAATAACGAAATTAAATATGTCTGGATAATTTCTATCATAATTAATATTATATATATCGTTTAAACTCTACCTCAGATGTCGAAAATATTTAAACAAAAAAAAAAAATCGAACACCTCAAAATTTGCAATTTATTTATTTACTTTGACGTCCTATTCATTCCTTCGTTGAATCGAGACGCCAAATGGACTCCATCAAATCTACTAATTTCTTTTTCATATTTTACATAATAATTTTGCGCAGGTGCACATTCGCCCGAGAAGTACAGAGATATCATTTCATTACTCTTTCGACTGTTTCCTATAAAGAAAATATTAGGGTTCATTGGTGTCGACCTATCAAAAAAATATGACATATTATAGATTTTTTGAAAAGGAGAGGGAAGCATTTAAATACTATGATCGAATACTTGGTCCCACATTAATAAAAAATATCCATCCCCTTCCCTTTTTTTTTTCTTTATAAAATTCTTATTTGATTGTTTTATAATAGAAATTTGAAATACTATCTCATAAATCAAACCACAAAAGAATACAAAGCAACCCTTTTGAGAATAACAATTATCACTGTTTACACATTTTTTGTTTGTTGAATGGTTAAATAATTCTTATCTGCCCCTGACCTTGAGGAAATGTATTGTTAATTAAATTTTAGAGGTTATTGGCCTGGTTAGAATTTATTAGGGTTTAAAGCTGTTGTTATCATCTTAAATCCGTAAATTAAATGTTTTTAAGATAAAAATACAAAAATATACTTAATACTTAAACAAAGAATATATGAATATTATATAACAATTTTGAAAGCCTTAGATAGCCAGACGCAAAATTTAAGGGTCACTTGCCACATTTATATTATTTAAGTGCTACAAAAATTTTCCCATTTAAAACTGTAGGAATATTTTTTATTTTAATATTGAAATTAAAAAATTTATCAAAATAAATATTAATTTTTAGAAATTTCTTTAAAGATACAAAGTTATTTAGTAGCTCCCACCTCTAAATAGAATAAAATATGAAATTTGGGTCGTTAAAATTATAAACAAAATAAATATTTTCAAGAATAGTTTTTTGATTCCTCTTAAAAATCATTTTCTTGTATTTAATTTAATAATCTTCATATTCTTCAATTTTTCAAGAAATCAAAGCAAAATATTTTCTTTTTTACAATT
This sequence comes from Anisolabis maritima, assembly GCA_010014785.2. Lineage (NCBI taxonomy): Eukaryota > Metazoa > Arthropoda > Insecta > Dermaptera > Anisolabididae > Anisolabis > Anisolabis maritima. The sequence goes on from JAAAKE020169433.1 coordinate 7,131, forward strand.
TCTCTTTTCTATTTTGACCTGTAAATAATGATTAGATAGCAATTAAATGCAAGGTATTTTACTTTGAAAGGGTACAAGCTCTGATTAGGCCTTTATTCTTCTTTTATTAAAACCCATCTGGAATTCATTTTATTTTTTAAAATTTACAATACAAAAAAAAGGGATTATTGAAATTTTAAGATCCATCCACTCACTCCGCTGACATTTTTAACTTTATCCAATGGTGAGTAGGACCAAAATAAAAACAAACATGTCTATTTGTGTCCCTACTCTCTGTGTTGGTTAAGTGTTTATTTAGGGGGGGTCATCTTATGAAACCTCATTCACTCTATTTCAAAAGGCCTTTTCAATTTCAATATCCTAAATAAATATCAAATTTATTTATTATATTTAATAACGATTAAATTATTTATCATTCATTCTCCCCCAAAAAATTTGTTTCTCATTTTCTAAGAAAAAGGACCCCCTAAGCTTGATTTATCTTATTAAAATGAAAGTTCCCTTTTGACTGGTTTTATTAAATTATGTAATAATAATAATAATAATAATAAATCAACTTCGGCATCATTTTTACTTTTTAATTCTAATTCGCCACAATTGAATACCAAATCATATTTTTTCATTAGATATATTCTTGAAATTGTAGCTTTAAATCTTGATTATTGACTATGTACTATAATTTAATAATTTTATAGAGGATTCCCTCTTTAGAAACGTCTATAATAATAAAATTTGTATTTGCTTGAGGGTATTTAATTAAACTTGCTTAACAAAATATTTTTTTTTTAGTATGTTGAAAGGGCAAATAATACTGTTCATTATGAGCAATAAAGAGATATCAGTAAGGTAAAATGCAGAATATTTTCTAAAACTTTCTAATGAGATTTTAAAATCATTTTTAATACCTTCGCCTATTTTAAAGAAGTTGCAAGGAAAGGAAATTATTTTTATGATTTCTTATATGAAATATTATTTGATCTTAGGTTAGGTTTTTCTTAAAGATTTCTCTAAAGGGAATGTTGATTTTTATTAAATAAGATATTCGAAAATCGATTGTCAATGTTAATTCATTTGGGAAAAAAAGGTCTAATGAAATTTTGAAAATAAAATAATTTCATGAAAATAGAAGCTGTTTCATTGAATAAAACTAAGAGGGTAAAAGCCATCTAGAGAATAAAAGGTGACATTTCTAAATAGGATATTATAATTACCTGAAAAAACCTTTGCTTAATTAATAAATATTATTTTTTTCTATTTTATAATTTTCTTTTTAATTAAAAAGAGAGAAGTTTATTATGAGATCTTAGTTCATAATAAAATAATTTTTTCTTATTTAATGTCATTTACAACCTGCCAGGACCGCACCTAAAAAATTAAAAAAAAAAAAACTTTCGCCATCGAAATTGCAAGCCTCTGTGTCGTGCGACTTGAGCTCTCAGGTCCGATAGTCAGCCCACGCATCTGCGTCGACCCTGGGCTCCAGTAGGCTCCGTCCCCGAATCTCATGTTATGATTATATATGAATGTCATCTACGACGAGGTGGGGATATTGCAAGTTTCTTTTTCTTCTTAATTCATTTAACTTCATGGAACGAAAAAAACATATATGCATATCTAATGAATTTTTATTTTATTTATTATTATTATTATTATTATATTTCTTTTTTTTTGTCTTTTCGGCATCTGAAGCCATAAAGACATTAAACGATATATAATTGTTTTTTACGATACTAATTATCCAGACATTTATTTATTATTATTATAATTTTTTACCTGAAAAAAGATTAATAAATTTCATTTGATATTTTATTCATTATTCGAAATTTCTTTTCCAATCCTTAAATAACTGTATTTTATACTAATGATTTTATTAATTTATAGAAGAGTTCATTTGCACTACTGCTTCTTCTTCTTTCTCTTGAGCTTTTCTCTATTTTTTTAAAAGTCGTTCATTTTAATTTCCTTTCCCCAAATTATTCGGACCTTTGTGTATTGTGTCCTCCTCCGACAATCGCTTTTGACTGTTGTCTGTTCAATTATGCAATTAATCCATCTTTTGGACCTCCTCCTTGATCTTTTCTCTTCCTCCTTCAATTTCAGCATAGTTTTTCTTACCTCCCTTATTACAAGCCCATGCTATCAGTCTACAATCCCAAGCCCATCTTAGCATTCTCATATCCGCTACATCTAGCTTCCTTTCCTGTTTTTTTATGCAGGTCTTACTTCCTTACAACGTGCAGGTCTTACCACCTTTTTACATACCATTCCTTAGCCTTTCCCTTTATCCCTTGTCAAAGAGCACTCCAAACACCCTCCATTCATCAAGTCCCCCTTCACCAATCACAAAGGAGTCAAGATACTTAATTTTCTCTTCCTTTATCCTTTTCAGCCTCTATTCCTGAAAATATATCTCTCCACTTTTGTCTTCTCCACAGGTACTTCTGTCTTCTTTCTGATAATACTCCATCTTCACAATTGTTTCTTCCACTACACAATATGATCTGAAAAAATACCGTTTCATCACCACATCTATGACTAGATTGAAAAGATAGAGGTGGAGGTTCAACACCAACTGTTACAGAGAACTTTTCAGACTTTTTCACATTCGTCTTAACTCTGAACTGTACCTCTTAGGATATTCTCTCACCACTTTTACATATTTATCCTGCACTCCTCTCATTATCCTTATCTCGACATTGTATTATATCTTTTCTAAGTCTATGAACATTAAATGCATCTTTCTTCTTTCCTTACCTCTCCAATAAAGAGCGAATAAGGTCTATTATTCCCCATCCTGGCATAAAACCAATTGTGTTACTGCATGACTGATAATAATTATTCTGAGAGAGAAGGGATTCACATTTACTTATCTTAATAGTCGCCTTTTTTTCGTGATTGGGAAGATAGGTTTATCGTATATTGAATATAAATGAAAGAAAAACAGCCCTGTCCTTTGGTGCAGAGGTAAAGACCTTTATTCACGTATCAAAGGTCAATGGTTCGCTTCCCGTCCTGAGCGACAAAAATTTATTTATATTATATTAGCTACCAATTGGTATAAATAAATAAAGACGCAGTCTAAATGGCCTCGAATGCCAAAAAAGACTTAAAAAAAATAAATAAAAAAATAAAAAAAAATGAAAGAAAAATAACATTTAAAAATAATATCTTAAAGTATAATTTTTAAATATTAAATAAAATTAGTTGTTTTTTTTGAGCCTTCTTGGGCCATATAGACTTTTAAACGATACACATATATTTATTACGATACAATTATCCACTCATATTTATTTATACCATTTGGTGCCGTATTGGCTAATTATGCTTTTAATAAATTCATTGTTAATTATTAAAATTAATGACTCAGAGTTAATTCTACACACTGGGCTTAAAATTGGGTTAATTCAATTTCGTAGAAAATTTGACTTGCTCTTTAAATTGAAACATCGACTCTAATTAAAATCTCCATTTTCTTAACATTCGTAAGAAAAATCTCAGAGTACTTTTTCTCTAAAGTCTAAAAGTAAAAAAATTTCTAAAACAGTACGTGTGACTGATGATTGAAAATGAAATGATTAGAGGAGGCTCTGAACCTCCTCCACTGGTAGATAAATGCCTTTTCAAAAATTCAAATAAAATTTCTAAATTATAATAATATTATAAACTAAAATTGAAAATAATTTTTACATGGTTTCAATATTTCGAATTATATACAAATTTATTTCCAAAAATTTTTTATAATAAATAATATATTCAAGAAAAAGCTATAAAAGACCCCGCCCTATTCCTTTTTAGCAAAGGGCAAAAACTCTTGCTTCATGATCTAATTATTTAAATTATATTGGATACCAATTAATTAAACATAAAAACAATTAAAGAGCATTCTATACAACCAAAAATCTATCAAAATTTTATTCAATTATATGACTATATAAATCGGGTAGTAAAATAGATTATTTATATTTATAATTGAAAACACTCTTTTAAAAATTAATTTTGGCAGATATTTTTTTCTTTCTCACTTAGTTTGAAAAGAAATGCAACACAAAAATATATATCTATTTTTAATTTCTTATTATATAATTTTAAGGATTTAAATCTGGAAAATTTTGAAACGCATTAAAATAAAAAAAAAATAAAAAAAAATCGTTTATTTTGAATAATTAATTTCGGCAATTAATTTTCCCTAGATAATTAATAATTCACGCAACAAAAACATCACAATTATATACTTTTGTACATAATAGCACTTATTATTATTCTTTGATGGACATATAGGGCATGGGGGACTTGGCGGGAAAGGGTTAGAGAACCCGAAACCGGCGAAGGGAATGGTGTATGTCATTAGTGCACGATACACCAGGGGTAACCAACCGGGGAATGATTTTTTTTGTTAGGTTTGAGGGTTTTTAAGCC
>JAAAKE020169444.1:0-11545 GCA_010014785.2 Anisolabis maritima
TACTTAGGGGGGCATAAGAATTTTAGAAAGGCTTAGGTGGGGCATGGCACAAAAAAGGTTGGGAAACACTGCTCTAAGTGTATTTTCATTTTTATTTTTTTTATTTTTAATCAAAATTAAATTTTTTCTTTATTTTCAAAATGTTTAAAATTTACAAAATTCCATTTTAATTTATTTCCCAAATTACGGCCCGCAGGCCGATCTGGTCCTAAAGCTGCTTTCGTCCCACCCGCTGATAAAATCAAATCGGCGTTTTACTAAAATACCCTAATTTATCTCCATTTTTGGGGCTTTATGAACATAGTTTTCCAAGAATAAAATAAATTCTTCAAATCAAAATAAACGGCAAATTTATTTGATAAACAAATCGCTTCTTGTAATTGAGAACAATAATTTAAATTAAATGAAAAAAAACAAGCTCTCGCTCGATTTCTGATTTGCCAATCCGGCCCTCGGACAAAAAAGTTTGGAGTCACTTGATTTATATAAATGTGTTTGTAAAAATGAAAGTTATCCTATATTAATTTCTCTCTTTTATTAATCATCAAGGGATTTAATTTTGAAATTATTTTTAAAATCTTTTTAAAGGAACATCATGAAAAAGTATTAGTACATGTATTATTTTTATTTATTGACTTTTTTTTTATAAATGATATAATTTCAATCTAAGTATGAAATAGTTAATAGGCTATAAGTATTGCTATTTGACAAAAATTGAATAAATAACTGAAATATACGTTTTAAGTTCTCTGAGCCTCCTTTGTGTGTCTTTTCTGTAATTCATGAAAATCCCGCGTTTCTGGAAAGCCCGAATCCCACTAGTCTTTTCACACTTACATTTTTTATTTGACCTTTTTGGCCTCCTATGTCTCTTAAAGCGACCAATTTTTCCTGGTTAAATATTTTATCACATTGAAAATAGAGTATAATAAAATAAAATTTATTCAAATATTTTTGATAAAGTAAATAAGAAAAACAATTTTCTCTAAGCGAATATCAATAGAAAAATAAAATAAAACCTTCATTAGGGCCTTATTTTATGAATTATCCCCCATGTAATCTTAATCGCTGTTTCTGTTTAAAAACGATATCCTTAGCAAACGCGACGCTGTTTTAATTCGAGGCCAGCCTTGAGCTGTTTTCATATTTAAATCTTGTAATTTATTTATTTTAATAATTATTAATAAACACTCCTATAATAATACATCGTTCTATCCGGCCTTGTTTTGCGCTTTTAAGTTTTTTTTTTGCTTTAGAAAAGGCTAAGAAATTTTTTTCTTTAACAAAGAAAATAAACTTTAAAATTGATCTAGAGTAAATATTTCCTTTAAAAAAATTACCTTCAATCTTATGAATCAAAATAATTAATAATAACTTTGTTGAAAAGAACATAAATTATTATTTTTTAATGGCCTTTTCTCCTAAATTAAATTTTGAGACTAAGTCAAAGGGGAGAACCAGTGGCGTAGCTAATTCCCCAAAACTCCAATAGGAGTGCCCTTGATTTCCTTTAATTTATTAAAAGAAAAATCGATGAATATTTAAAGAAACTTAATGACTTATGTATAAATTTTTATCATATAATTTTTTTAGAAGCCGGGATGACGATGACTTAGGGCGGCCAATCACTTTTGGTATACTACTGGCTAAAGCCTCGCCATGAGTTGGGAAATTACGTTCTAGGCAAAATAAGGTCTTATGTTCTAAGAAAAATAATGTCTATTTTTCTCAAAAAACAAAAAAAAAAAAAGATTAAAAATTTTGATAGAATTTTTGACCAAGAAATAAACTTAATAAATTTCTTTCATTTTCATTTCAACAAATTCGGAACTAATTTTTGAAAATTTTGTGGGATTTTTGACTCTCCCTTCCCTCTCATTTACTGTTCTTTTTTAATCTCGTATCAATAGCTTTTGTGACAAATTTCTGTCCTGAGCACAAAGCGCCCATGAAACGTCGATAGAATTTATTAAACCTTTTGTGTTTTATTGACTGGTTTGTTTCTTCCTTTCTTAAAATCGCCCACTAGCTATCTATATTTTTATTCATCTGAGATTTTTACCATTTTCTGGCATGGGTGCCATTCTTTAACCCTGGGAAACATCAAAGCCTCGGGTTGGGCTTTGCGGACCATCATTTTATCTCTTTTTGTTCCAACGTCGAAATATCAGCACTATACGAATTTTTTTACATCCAGATTTTTCTGTAATGATTCTATTATTTTAAGAAAAGTCTAGATAAATTTTGTTTTTGCAGGTATATATTTTTCATATTAATAAAAATTATAAATAGTATAAGACATTTTATTGACATATAAACCTAAACGGATTAAAAAAAAATTTGGCAAATATTTATCTTTTGATTTTAAATACTAGCTAATTTTTTCCTTTTTATTTATTTTATTTTTTTTTTTTTGTTGAGGGAAAAGCCTTTAATTAAAGGCAACAAAAAACAACCATTCCCGGTGTATCGTACACTGTTGGCACTCACCAAATCCCGTCACCAGTTTCGGGCTTAATGGCCCATTCCTAGTGCACTTTTTTTTTGGAGTGAGAGCCCCCTCACCTCTATACTCCCCTTCGCCGCCACCTCCTTTTGTATTCTTCTCCACAGAGCTCTTGGTTCCTTATTTTATCTTTAATTTATTATTATTTATAGTTAATTAATGAATTAATCAATTTGAATGATATAAAAAAAATGATTGTGCTATAATTATAATTATAGTTGTAAAGTGAATTATCTCGGAGTAAAATCCTTAATTGATTTTTTTTTACTTGAGAAAAAGCTATTTTATTTCTTTATTTGTTTTTATGTTTTCTTAAAATTAGGACAATGTCGCACCTTATTTTATGTAGCATCAGTACTAAAGATTTAAGATAAAAATATTTTTTAGCCCTCCTAAGAATTTTAGAAAATATCCGTTAAAATTTACTCAAATAAACAAAAAAAAAAAAAAAAAAAATGGTTTAAAAATACCTCTCATATGCAAATTTAATGTAGCTGGAAGAGAGCAGACTTGTGATAAGGTCCGATAAAGCAGCACTTTGCATGAGTAGAGTTGCTCTTTGGAAGGGCAATTTGGCACTCGAACGTCACGTTTGCATCTTGATGTTTGCCTTTCAAGGTTTTTTCATTTCATTTCAACGGCCTTAAATGACCCAAGTCATGCATACAACTGTGTCCCCTAACCATCTCTAAGATAAATTCAGTATTTTATTAATTAAAATTAAATTGGGGGCCTTTTGGGGTCCTATACTAGAACATAAAGCTGGATAAGGAGATTAAAATATTAATACATCTCTTTTTTTTTAGAAATTGTAATAATAATAATAATAATAATAATATCTATTCATCTTTTTTCTTTTACATTAGTTTTTCTATGATTTCGACCTCTAAAGCCCACAATCAATTGCCCATTGTTAGTTATATAATATAATACATTGGTTTTCAATTTACAATTTTTTATAGGGGAAAATCGAATAAAAAACCTTAACAATTATAACCGTTAAAAAACATAAAAATAAATAAAAATAAAGCAGTTTATTTATTTATTTTCATGATTTTAGCATTTGTTCCGGAATCTTGTTAAGGTATTTCTAAGGAAGTTCTCTAGTACACTCATGTCGAGTCTAACTGTTATTGGATGATTGTTTATTCCTGGAAGAGGGAAAGCTATTCGAATTTGTTCAATGCATTTGAGATTCGATTTTGAAGGCGCAGCCCAGGTGACAACAGGTCTGACTATTGCTTTGTATATGGTTAACTTGTTTCAGGTAGCAAGTTACTTTGATTAAGGAGCAGAGTGCCCCGGTCAGGGTTTTGATGAGCTCTCTTAACGAGCAGTCCAATTGAGTCGAGGGTTGCACCAAGATAGGTTGCTACTTTATTGGTGAAATACATTTGCACTAAACATGCCTACTTGTCGTGATTAAATTTTACGCATTACAATCTTATATTAATTTTTTCTATTCAACAATTCAGTTAAAAAGGGAAAATGGGTTTGGATTTTCCTTTTCATCCTATACCCTCTATCATTCTCTAGAAAGCTAATATGGGGGAGTAAAAAAATAAAAGTTGCTAAATTATAGTTAGGATTACGTGAAATTATTAAAAACAAGAAATTATTCTGAATTAGAATATTTTATTCTTTTGCCTATCGGTGGCATTTTCAGGGCCAGCTGAAATACATATACAAGATATATTTAATTACAGATACCTTCATCTATAAACACACATTTTAATTATATATCTATTTCAGCTGCCCCTGAAAATGCCATTTAGGCGAAATCGATAGGCCAAAAAATAAAAAATTCTAATAAAGAATCATTTCATTGTTTTTAATAATTTCAGGAACGAAAATAGAGAGAGAGATATCCTCCTTCATGGTAAATTATATTGAAGAAAAGCTCAGCCGTGAGAATTAATTACAAACCCACAGGCTCTAGATCTTTTAGAGCGAAAATTTTTGTTGCGAATTAAAATTATTATTTATATTTAAAAAAATATTTTTTATATTTTATAAAATAAATAAACATTATTATATTCTGATTTATGAATGAAATATAAATATATTTTCAAAATAATAGATTGGTGATAAAAAAGCTAAAATAAAATTAGAGAGCACGCTTTAGGAAGAATATGACAAGTTCACCGATTGTAATAGCGTGTGGTTTAATTCAAGCAAGGAAAGAGAGAGAGAGACAGAGACCTTGTGCAAATCACACCATTTTAACCGTGCTAGAATAAATTTAAAAATTGGGACCAAATTAAGTGTAAGTTTCGATCTAATCAGGCCTGGTGGCTTTTTATAGACTCACCGCAACTTTTCCGAGGAGATGTCCCCATTGCCATTGCCACACGGAGAGAATACGTTCGCGACCTCCGTCCACGGCCAACACGTAGCTGCCCCCATTCTAGACATATTAGAAAACAAATACATTTAATATCAGAAACTTGTTATTATGTTATATTAATTTTTAAATAACTAATATAGAGATTATATATATATAAGCTGTATATAAATAGGGAATAAATTTCTTGTAATAATGAGCCTGTGGTTATTTGATTCAGAGCAAAATAGTCTCATCTTCAAGCATGGGTCATTATATATAAACACTTAAATGTGCTATTCTTGAGATTCAGTAGTATATGTATACAAAAGTCAAATAGGCATAAACTGTAATTCCATTGAAGTGACATGGCTATGTTTTTGGCAGGAGGAGGAAAAAACAGTATAGAAAATTTTCAATAGAGCTTTATTTTTTTTTCTGGCTCTTCTTCAGAGGTTACTAAAAAATTATACAAAAGTCAAGTTGTTTTTGGATGATACAAGAAAAAATAGTTAAATTAATATAAAATATCAGATCAATAAAACTCAATTGGGAATTTACGGGACTGATTTTTCTCCTCCTGTCGAAAATATAGCGGTTTTTATTTAAAATCTCGTTTTATTTTTTGTCTTTTTCGACATCTGAAGCCATTTAGACTCCGTCCTTATTTATTTAATATCAGCACCTTGTCAGTTACATATCTATGAGCGGTAATTATCTTTCTGCCTCGTCTAAAATTTTGAAATCGTGGACGACAATGCTTGAGGGCTTTTATGGTTGCCTTCTCATAATTCGCAGGGGCTCATGTAAATTGCAAACTGATTTCAAACTATTTGCCCATGGGTGTTTTTCTAAAAAAAAAAATTCCCGGACCCCCTAAGTTTAATTGTTTTTAGAAAAACCATTTATAAAAACTAATTCTAAGGCCTCTCCTAAGAAAAGAATAAAAATAAATACTTCTTTATATAAAATTTCTGGAATTAAATTTTTCTTGTCTATTTAATTATTAGCCCTAGGGAAGATCTGTGATTTAGCTACTTAAGAAAATTTTTATTTAAGAAATTTAAAAAAAAAAAGCAGAGTAAAATTACCCTTGGGATGAGATTTTTCTTTTTACCAAATCAACATCAATAATAATGACACATTTTAAAGATTTGTAATATTAGTAATTTGTAAGACTTGTAGTGTTTTAAGAAATTAGGGATTCCCTTTTAAATTTTTACTGGCCAAATGGTGCAAATGCCCAAGACCAATTACCTTTAAAAAAAAAGATTTTTTTTTAGGATTATTTCTGATTTCGAGACTAAAGATCATACTAAATTCATAAATTACAATAATTCGTATTTGGTTACTGGAAGGTAGGCAACCCAAATGACTAAGTCACTAAATCATTTTTCAATTAATTGCTTCAGAGCTCCTCTTGAACGGTCTACAAATTTGTAAAATCTCCCTAGAAATTAATAACTCAGCATACCGCTCTAGAAATGGACTAATTAATCGAAAATTGTATTAGTTGTTCATTTGGGTTCTCTTCTTTTGTTTGCCCTGAGAATGAGCGTGACGGACATGCGCTCGAAACTTCGGCAACAGGATATATATTTTTTCGATTAGTTGGCTGCTCAACAAGATTCCCTCCTCCATATTTAATCATGAATTTGAAATCGCAATATTTTCGGGGGTAGATCAAAAAAAGTAAAAAATTAGCTCGTCTATCTAATTTCTCCTTCATTTAAAATAGCCTTCGCTTTGATATTAATAATGAATGTTTTTTCTCTTAATGATAATTTTCCCATCTTATGCAATTATAATTTTTTATAGAAATTTAAATGATGGGGCGTAGCGAGGATATGACCCAAATATTATAAGATAAATGTCTTAATTTAGAAACATAACAAAATAACTCCTGACAGATAAAAAGTGAACATCATGAGTAATTTTTCTTAATGACTCATTTTTGATCTTGATGGCCGAATTTCAATGGGTGTTATTTTTGAATACTATAGATTGAGATATATATTTAAAATACCAAACCTTTTTTCTTTTTTGATTAATTTTATTTGAAAGAAAGTATTCTTCCTTTTTAGATATTGTATTTTTTTTATGGAAATTCAAATAACTATTAGAAAAATAATATTTTTAATTTGATTCATTATAGTGAGTCTAAATCGTATTCAATGTAAAATAGCTGTGTAGGTTCCCAAACTTTGGTCCATCGCAAATTTTTCATTTAGAAATAATCTTTTTTTTATTTTTCCATAAGTAAAGAAAAAGAAACTAATTTTAAAATTCTTTATTCTTTTCGTAAACAAGGCTATTGGCCACAATGGGTTTGTAACTTTCTCTTACTTATATATGAGATATATAGTAAGAAAATATCGCAATTGCAAAAAAAACCTATGTCGAGATTTCAACGGAAATACGTTTTGAGGTCTCCTAAATTTAAAAAAATGGATCTCCCAAAATGATTTGTGTGTGTGTTTGTTTGTGAACAAGATTTCTTAAAAACGAAAAAATATATGAGGCTGAAATTTTATATTTTAAGCTAGTTATCTTTGTCGCATGCACTTGGAAGTTTTTGAATAAAAATTGGGCAAAGAGTATTAGTTCTTTACTGATGTACTTTTTTTAGTTTATTTGGAATTTAAAAAAATTCACTCTAACGATTTGGATTCATGTATCAATTACTTATTAAATGATCTTTGAAATGTTTTAACCTTTATCCCCACCAATATTTTCTGGGGCCTACTTTAAGTAGTCTTTTGGCATTTGCGTAAACGGAGGGAGTAAACGTTCTTCTTTTAAGTGATGAATTAAAGAACAGCTACCTAGGGGGGCTCTCAGCTTAAGTAAGAGAAATTTGTGCGATGTGCATTTAGTCACACCAGATGTTATTCATATTAATTGGAGATTTTCAAAAATATCAGAAATAAAGTATAGTGCTAATTGTGTAAATTGGAATTTGCAAAAAAAAATTTTTATATCTATATCATGGTTACTCATAGGAAAAAAAGACAAAACAGAAAATAATATACTTGAAAAAATAAAATAAATTTGAAAAATCTACTTACCAATTGGGAAAAGGCAACAGCAGAAACCCCCATCTCAAATTCACCCATTCCGAAAACATAAAGGGTGAGGAGCGTCTCTGTCGACCAAATACGGATATGCGCCTGGGTTTTACGACTTCGACCGGCCCTCTGCCCAGAAGCCACCATCTCCCTCGAAGGGTGCACGTCCATGCTGGAGATATGGAAAAATGGAGAATATGTATCCTATGTATAATATAATAATATTAAAATTGTTTAAAGTCTATACGGTCTCAGGAAAAAATATATAAAAAAACTTTTAAAGTCATATTTATTTATATCATTTGCTAGACAATATTATTAGGAGGGGAGACCCTGAAGTAGATTAACTAGAAATTGTTTTCTCTATTCCTTGGTGCAATAAAAAGATGAGGATCCTGTCCCTTGATGCAGAGCTAAAGGCTTCACGTACCAAAGGTCACTGATTCGCTTCCTGAGCGTATTGGATACCAATTAATTTAAATAAAAAAGGAGAGAGTGCAAATGGCCTCAGACCCCGAAAAAGACTTAAAAAAAAAAAACTAGAAAGATTTACATGTGGGGCTTAATTAGGAAATTTCTCTAATTGAATTTTGATCTCAAGTCCATACCTAAAGGTTGTTTTATGTAAAAAGATAAGAGAGTATTTTACCATTGAATATCTTCCGTATGTCCTATGTAATGTCTTTGGCTCTCTTCATCGCGGTCGTAGAGGACTGCAACTGCTGCTACAAAATAAAGTAATTCCCCGCTGGGAAGGACCCAAAGATTTCTTCGGGAATCGGTACCTCGATACCCATGACTATAGTCAAATTGAGGAAAATAATTTGGCAATCATAAAATAATTAATGCAAACAAAATATTGTAATAACAAAAGGATACACCCAAGCGAGCTGGAGGCGTCTATCAGGAGGCGAATTGTCAATCGGCGGATGGTGTAGGGGTGGATAAAGGGTTCTTCTCATCCCTCGAATTGTCACTCTAATTGGTTCTTCTTTAAGTACTTCCAAAAGTGTATAATCTGAAGGAGAAGAAAAATAAACTTAGTCATAAAAATGAAAAGGCAAATTATTATTATAAAGTAACTATATATTAATGGTGATATTTATTTTAATTAAAGGTGGAAACATACCGTCGTCTACGTATAGTGCTCTCGCTCTACTCTTGCTCCTTGTTCTTCTTTTGGTGGATGCATCCCGTAAATCCTCAACAAGATGCCCGTGGGATGCCGCCCGGGAACGACTTCTTCGAGGTCCAATGGGCGAGGAATCCCGCATACCGAATCCCGACGCCAAATAAAAGGTATCTACTTCAGCAAATTCGTTTCGTAACTGCGAAAAACTACGAACCTGTGAACAAAATTTTAAAATTCCTTCTCTTATCTAAATTCTTATGAAGTTTTATGACTATTTTTTTTTTTTTTTTTTGATTACTTTTTTTTTAGATATTTAGTTAGACAGGAAATAGTTTAACAGTCATTGTGTACTTATATTAGGCCTATAAATTAAAATCTACTTTAAGCATTTAAACCAAACCCAATATTTGCTGAATTTACTGAAATATTAATTCATTATTAAGAAATAATTAAATAATTTATTTAGAGAGAATCACTAATCAAATTAGTAATTATCTTTTTATTATAAAAATTAGCTTTATTTTTTTGCCAATTAATAGAAACAGAAGAATCTTCAGAAGTTTTTATATTAATTTTCTAATTTAAAATAATAAGTGAATCGTATTTTTCAGTAATTTATATCTTACAATTCATCAGATTATCAATAAATAACGTCAGCATTTGGTATCGCATGATCACTCTTTTTGTATTCTCTCCTAATATACATATTATACAATGTCGTAATGGGGTTTTAAACCCCAAAAATTACAATTATTTTGAAAGAAGACTGCCTGGAACTTATAAAGTTTTTTTTTTTTAAATCACAATCAAGAATAATGTTTTAGAAAATTGGAATATTTAGCTGGAGTTGAATTGAAGATGAAAAAAGAATAAGTTACTATTTCTTGTTATTATGCTTAGATTCCCCTCAAAGTCACATGTTATTGTGACTATATCGGCTATATCGTTTTAATTCTTATTTCAAATAAATAAAAAGTACATGTATGTATTTATATTTATGGTTTACAACCATATTATTTTAATATAATTGATATTATTGCCAAATATTTATACCGGCAGCCGTAAAACTCTGTAGATGATCTTGACCAAGACCGAAACGTCAGCTTAAAGGAGTTATAATAAAAAGAAAAAATATCTGATATTCTTTTTCTTCACCTTGAAAGAATAATTTTGCTGAATTAATTAAAATCTAATCAAAGAACAAAGAATTCTGAGGTTATAATTTTATTTGCAAATATTTTGGCCGGTATAACGTTGTCCCATCATTAGTGGAAAAATATAAATTTTTGATGGACCGAATAAATAAGAGAAGCGCAGGATCTCCATTCACACAGTTAAAAAAAAAAAAAAAATCATTTATTTTCATTAAGGATGGCATAACGTCGTATCGGCCGAAATATTTGCAAGTAAAATGCAGTGTGATCTGGAAATACGGCTTATTTTTCTTTCCTCTGAATTCCTTGAAAATACATATCCATAATTTGGAAAAATTATAATAATTAACTAAAAGGTGAGAAAGAAGGGGAAATTCTTGTCCAGTAGATCCTCAGAAATTATTTTTACTGAATTATGTATTTTGGGTTTCAAGACCCCCTTAAGATATTGCATAGGTCTCTTTGATATATTGATATGTGAAAAAGTATGCAATTACCATACGATCCCAGGTGGTGCGATATTTATAGATAATCTTTGGAATTAAAGGAATAAATTACTAAAATACCTTAATATTCTAAATTAAGTAAGGAAATACTAAATGAACTTAAATTTCATAAAAAAAAGATTTATGTTTAATTCAAACTAAACTAAGATAACTTATATTAAGTTATTCTGACTTACCTCTTGCCCCGAAAGGGTATACATTCTCTTGGCACCTGCCATCTTCAACACCTGACCCAAGTCTTCAAGAACTTCTTCAAAAGGCTGTGAGGTGCGGAGATTGAGTAGAACGCGACACTAAATAAAAAGAAATAAAATGTTTATTATTTAAAACTAATCCCTTTTTAATAGTAGGGGAGAGAGTGGTCAGTGTAACACGTGACAAATGTAACATTTATTCTAGCTGGATTGATTTTTGAATAACTTCTAGAGTTACTAGGGTAAATAATTTGTTATGCATCATGTTATTCAGATTTTTGTTAAAACCATCCTTATTGCAAGCTCATCTTCAATAAAATGAGATGCTTTTGTAGCACATTTTTAATGGTTTTTAGGATCTTAATTGATTGGAAAAAAATCATCCCGGAACCCCTTTGAACTTATATAATTAATTACCTTTTTATAATTAACTCCCTATTATCAACTTAATTGGATATTTCTTTAATCATTTGGAAGGGGCTCTGTGGAGTAGTCGGTAGGGTGTCGCCATTCTGCACAGGAGATCGGTGTTCGCATCCCGGGCGGGGAGGATTTTTTCATTAAATAAAAATATTTAATGTAAACAATCCTCAAGTATGCCCTGGATTGGAACATTGGATCCCACCACAATAGAGCTCTCAGGTAACTCTACGAGGAGAGGG
>JAAAKE020169455.1:0-29648 GCA_010014785.2 Anisolabis maritima
TTTTTATTATTGTTTATCAAATTTTTAAAAAAAATTTTCCCCCCACCTCCCGGGGCCCCGACCCCCCCCCCTTGGGTTTTAAGGTTTATGCGAGTACTTTTACCCCCCCGCCCCGGGGGGGGGGGGGGGGGTATGGATAGAGAAAATTACTGATAATTAAGTATAATATTAATAAAACATACTATTATTTTAAAATCTTATGAAATAAGGGGCTCAAAAAGCCAGGCGTCTGCATTGATCACACCTATAAAACACATGTGTGGTTGTTTCTTTTGAAACTCACTGTACTTTATAATTAAATAAATTTTCTGATTCTGTTTGGAGAATTTAATATTTGTTAAGATGTGTCTTTCCTGAAGAAGGGGCGTCTACTCGCCTTGACCTGTTCATCAAATAGTAGCATTGTAATTGATTACCTATTAATTGGTCGTCAGGAGAAAATGGGAAATTATTTATCGAAAGGAGGGAGATGGCCACGCCACAACTTTCCCAGGTTCTTGTTCTGGTTTGGATCCTCCCCCCCTTTTTTTTTGTCTTTTTTAAGAGATAATTCTGCTCCCTAAGTGAAATCTTCTTAGGAGTAAGCAGATCACTATTTCACTGTCTACAAGCTATTTCGTAATCTCTTCATATTTTTACTTTCCCATGCTATTATATATATCAGTAAGGGGAAAATATTATCGTAAAAAATTTGACCCCCAATTTTTTAAAAATATCTTACGTTTCAGGTCAGAAGGACCCCAAAAAATGCAAAAAAATCTTAATGTGCCTATGTGTATATACGTATTATATATAAGTGGGTGTGTGTAGTTTTTATTTTGGCTTATATCTCTGGAACCACCCATTAGAAAAGACAGAAACTTAACAAATTTATAGTCTTAGGAGTAGAAAACCAAGTTATTAAAATTTGAATCCGTCCACAGGAGGCAATAAAGAAAGTCTCCAAAATTTACCGCGCACCACTGATGTTCTTAGCAGCAAATTCAGTCATAATAATTAAGACTTTTCTCTTCAGCCATGAACCAATTTACATAACAATCCGTATTGTGGAAGCGGATTTATTTAAAAAAAAAATTGAGTAGAACATAATAAACATACGTTGTATGGAGAGAAATATGATTAAATCCCGTTGACTTTTTTTAATTAAATTTTTTTAAGTCTTTCGGCATCTGAAAAGTCATTTAGCATCCGTTCTTATTTATTTATATTAATTGGTAGCCAGTATAATATTTTAAATTATTGATTGAATTAATGAAAAGATATTTATATATACAAATATATACAATAACACAACCTAAAAATATAACAATTAAAATCTACTTGAAATGAGTTACGCAGTTATTGTAGAGCGACCAACTTATATTCCCAAAGGATATGATTAGCGATGGCTAAAAAAAGGCGGAAAGTGCTACAACTTCGTTACCTATTTTACGATTTATTGCTCAAGCGATTCGCTGTTTGATTCAATCTCTAAAGATGCACCTCCTGCCTATACTGAGATTAAATAATATAAATTATTTAACTTTTTAATGGACGAACTTTCGGGCACTAATCATGCTCTTCCTTAGGAAAATTAAATATTAAATAAACGTCGGCAATTAAAAAATTATTTAATTTATTATCGCTGCACCTCCTGTCTTGATTGATTACCATATCGGATGACGTGAAAGCTCTTTAGTGTGCGTTGTCGTCTTTGCTCGAACAACAAAGGATTTTTCGATTATTTGTTCCAGATCTAGATCTAGAGCCACGCATGCACACAATTGTTAAATTTCCCTAAAATTAACAAGTAAGCATGCGTGACCTCTCTAGAACAAGCCTGGAGCAAATAATCGAAATATCCATTGTTAAATTGTATTTGGGCTTTTCAACCTTACAAAAAGACGAAGATTCGAAGGGTCTTTTTTTCTTTAGCTGTCGCACAATATTCCTATTTTTCATTTGAAATCTTCATAAACAATGATTTTTATAAAATAAAGCTATCGTAATCACCGGCTGGCCAGGCCGGACAGATGAACAGCCCGAGAACATTAAGCAAATCAAGCACGGATGAACCTCAGATAGGGGGCCTCCGAGAAATAAGTATTGAACATCCGCCGGAAAATTTTTCACTATATAATATTATAGTCAAAATGGCAAAAATGATTTTAAATTAAAAAAAAAAGATGAGTCACTCACCGATTGGAATGGAATAGGCGTGAGTTGTCCTGAGGAAGCAAACAGTCCAAACTATCAACAACCACATGTTTCCTTCTCTCACCGGCTATCCAATCCGTCCTTTAACTCGTCAACGAGACCAAGAGGAGGGTGTTTCTGCGGCTCTAGCCGACAGACGACTGATCGGCTCACAGGAATAGCGCAGTCACTGAGTGTGGCTAAATCAAAACTAAATCATCTCTCACCTGTTCTCTCTCTCTCTCTCTCTCTCCCTGGATTTAAATCAAGTCTTAAAAGTCAACATTCATTTAATTTTTAATCCACCATTATGATAATCTTATTTTCTTTCTCGGTTTGATATGAAATAAAATAAGAAAAGTATTAATATTATCGAAACAACTTTCGGTGGATTTTTATTTTTAAAGACTAAAAAATAATTAAGGCTATTTATTTTATTTTGTCCATCTATTAAACCCTTAGACTCCGGGGGCAGATGTCAACCATTAAGTTGACGCCACTATGGTTGCTTAACTAAAACACAGTATGGTTAATAATAATAATAAAAATATTGTGTAGCGGCAGATTAGACACTGGGACTGCTAGACCTTCGACCAATTTAATTGTTATCAAATATATTTAATAATAATTTTGTATGTTTTGCCCCGTAGGGACTGCGTCTAAATGGCCGGAGGACTTAAAAAAAGAAAGAAAAAAACTGAATTATCTTTTATTAATATTTTGTTAAGTACTACACTTCAACATGATCAATGAAATGTAGTACTTCACAACTTTCCTCATCTAGTCGTCTCGAAATTTTATTTTAATAATTTCCTATGATTGGTCTCCTTCTTGTATTTATTTTCTCCATCTTTGTTCATTATTTTTTCGAATTTTCTTAATTTTTTATGGTTAAAGTTTAATGGTCAAAGGCCGGGCCCCTTCTAAAGTCAAAACAAAACGTTTAAATCCTGGCATCGAATTTTGTTTGCGATCTCAAAATTTTATTTCCTCCCCTTCTTTCAAGCTGCCCACATGCTACTGTATTGCTTAAAACGGAGGGATGAGTTCTCCTTGTCTTTGCTAATAATATTGTTTTCTTGAGCGGCCCTTAAGGCTTAAAATACAAATGTATGCCGGCGGTTTTGCATGAGTATGACATCTTTGTTGTAGATACAAAACCAAGGATTCGTTTTTATAGACTTGTTGCTGGTGGTTAGGCAGATTTTCTTTGAAATGAATTCCTTACATTTCAAATAAACGTCATCCAAATATTACGTCACCAGCTCTGATTATTTGAAATTGATGGAATTCATTTCAACGAAAAAATCGTAAATTATTGAGGTGGTGGAAGGGAAAATTAATATGATGAAAAAGTAAACGGAATTTTAAAATAAAAACATTTTTTTTTTTTTAAATAAATATAGTAAACATTAAGTATATTTTTTAAATCGTAACAACTTTTAATATTTTGCTAATTTGTTAATTTTCATATAATTATTATTACATTTTTTTTTTATTTATAATAATAATTTATTTATTCTTTCATTTTGATTCTTTTTTTTTAATTATATATATTTATAAACTAGTAAACATATTTATACTATATTTGCAATTTGAATAATATAGATGAATATAAAAATTCAATGCAAATACAAATTAAACATTTATATAAAATAAGTAGAAGAAACCTTACTTTTCCGGTTTCAAGCATTTTATTTTAAAGATTCAAAAAGTTCTAATAGAAGGGAAATTATTTCTCTTTTATTACTTCTTTCAAGAATTTGAAATTCTATTAAAATAAAAGGAGCCTGTATTCTTTTGACCAGGATACTATTTCTCATATCTTGGACATATAGTGACATTTTAAAACGAAAAAAAAATTTTGGGTTAACGAAAACAATTTCCATAAGACAATATGAATTTGTAATCATATATTAATATTTATACTTAAGTTATCAGTAATGATTCATTTTATATTATATTTATATTGTTCTTAAAGAATTGAATCGTGAAGTATTTAATAATTAAAATTTGCATAGGGATTTAAAAAAAAAATAAAAATAATTTTGAAAATAAAAAAAATTGGGGTACTATGGTGGAATTAAAAAACATTTTAAATTACCTCTAAAAAAAAATAATACAAAATTTTGAGTCCCTCGGCTTATGAAGAGAGCAAACTTAAATTATTATAATATAAATTTATATTATTTTTTTTTAATCTGAAAAAGGGAAAAAACAAATTTTTACAACCGGGACAACCCACCTTAACAACTTAATTAATTTGACTAAGAAAATCATTATTAATTAATGCTTTATTAAAAATGAACAGAAGGCTTGTGACGCCTCTACAATAATCTCTAGTCATAAGCTTTATTTTATTACATTCCCTATTTAATATACAGTATAAAGGTACTTACAATTTTTGGACTTTTAATTTAAGAATGTATTATGTCCAAGAGATATTGATATAAGCAATATTATCTGGCCATTGGATCAGATCAAAAAGAATCTGTTCCAGATTATTTGGAGACGGTTAATATTATCTCAAAAGAATCTGGATCTTAGTTTAGGTACGCATCTAAGTACATTTCCTTAATTCCTTATTCCTAATAAGTATATAATAAATCCAGATCTTTTTGAGACTAATAATACATACAAACATCTACTTTTGTTAAGAGACAAAAAATTGCATTGCAAAAATAAATAATTATCAAATAGCATTTAAATATTCAAAAAGTTCTAAGGCACCCTGCTTTTTTAGTTTTCTTGTTTTTTTTTTTTTTATTTAAGTACAAATTTGGCTTTTATTTAAGTGAATTTGTGAGGAAGAAATTTAATAAAGATATTAAAATATCTTTGAGAAAAGAATACAGAGTTTTTTTAAAAGGAATTTAATTTTAATCACGTCATGTAGAAAAATAATGAGAATAATGAAGGCAAAGGTGGGTGGGGCGGAAATTTAATTGGATATAATAATAACAAAATATGAGAAAAAATAATAAATTAAAATACTTATACTAATATGAAAAGGCTTTTAAAAAAAATCTGTATAAAAAGAAAAATGAATGTGAAAAGTCATAAGCCGTTTTGTTTTAGGATATCTTCTAAAAGATATTAGAGAGGCTAGGAAATAAACTATTTGATTATTTATATTCACTGAAATCAAGTGAGAATATCGTCAAGGGAAGTGATGCCTGCAGCGAACATCATTTGGCGGAATAGAGAATCCTCGCGTGACATTAAAACTCTCGGGGTATCGAATTCTGCTACCTAGAAAAAAAAAGACGATTGGTGGGTTAAACAAAATTATATCATTATATAATTATATAATGGGTTTCAGTGAACCAAATGGTTACGCCAATTATTAAAAATTGATTTTCTTTATATAATTTACCAAAACTGAAATGACATCTCTGCACCTAATATTATATATATTATCAAAGAATATTTATCCCCCCTCTAAAAGTTTAGTTTATATTTGGAAATTATTTTAAGAGAATGGAGTCTTTAATAAATTTAAAAAAGCCTACTTTTCCGGCATCCATGACAATAATCCGATCTGAAGAGGCTACGGTGTTGAGTCGATGTGCGATAGTAAGTGTGGTGCAGGAGGAAAATGCCTCACGAAGTGTTCTCTGAATAAGGAAATCAGTTTCAACGTCCACCGAAGCAGTTGCCTCATCCAAAAGAAGAATTTTAGTATTTCTCAGAAGTGCTCGGGCCAAACAGATGAGTTGCTTTTCACCAACGGAGAAATTGCCTCCGTCTGATTCCACAGGCGAAAGAAGTTGTTTCTCTTCTCTGGCAATCTGAAATAATAATAATTCCAATTTTAGGTTCCTTTTGTTTTTTTTTCTTCTTTTAAATTGATCTTTGGAATAGAAACTCACTTTTTCTTTGAGATGCGCCTTTTCAAGCACCTCCCAAATCCTCTCATCAGAATGTTCATCAAATGGATCTAAATTATAACGCATCGTTCCTTGGAATAATACTGGATCTTGCGGAATGATTGCAATAACAGATCTAAGAGTGTGCAGGCCCAGGGTAGAGATATCGATTCCATCAATAAGAATCCTTCCGCTGGTCAACTCAGTTAAACGCAATAAAGAAGCGATTAATGAAGATTTGCCTAAAAAAGAATAAGCATTATTGAAATAATCAATTCCAAGGGGATGATGGAGAAAAATATTTACTACCTAGACGAAGTATAATTAGAATAACTTCCTAAGATTCGTAATTGATATTTGGATTGTAGTTAGATCCGAATATTTTTTATTTAATCATTTGTGTTAAGTAATAAATGTTCTTTTAGTGGGAAAAAGTGAACAAAAAGGGCATCTTGGCGGGTAATATTGAGTTTTATACATGGCTAAAACTGTTTAGTTAATTATCCATCTACAATATACAATAGTTGTCATATAGTCAAGGCTAACCATTTTTGAGAAAAATATATTTTTTTCTAATGAACCCCATTTGTCTGATAAAACAATGTAGGCATTTAAATCAATGTAAAATAACATATATCTTGTTAAGAACTATGAAGAGTGCAATTGAAGATACAATACAAGAAAGACATAGAATATGTAATATTACAGCTTGAATTTATGTTGAAAAATTGCAGCATTAAAAAATTGTTTTGAATGAAATAAGTATAATAGTCAGGAGGATTAAATATTATTTTTCCAACAATGAAGAAAATGGGAATATTAACAACATTGTAAATGTAAAACAAAAAGAGGCATATATAATGTTTTTAGAATTTATTAGGCCTAATTACAACCCCTTTTTGTCAGATTATTGGGATTTTGAGAAAGTTAACATGGCGCCAGTTAGGAATTATATTTGAAATAAAATTATCAATTGCTTATTTACACGAAATTGAAATGATAAATTTAGTTACGGTAGTGTTTGTTGGAACTATGTACTTCATCACAAAAAATTGTAAGTAAGACACTGAATTTTAGAAAGAAAAATTAATTCTGACACCCACTCAACCAAGCTATTCGTTCAGACTGACTCCCACAAGTCTTTCTAGTTACTTTCCTTTACCTAGTTCAGTAGCTGTGTTCTGTAGGATCCACAAATAAATTCGTGAAATATTTTTAAATACAAAAGTCAGAGTTAGAGAGAGAGAGGTACTCCGTTTTGTCCGACTACTCTGTTTTATTCAATGTTCCCCTATACAAGCTATCTGATGTGGTGAGATATAATACCGATCACCGATCAAATTTCCCACTAGGCGGTTAAAATCCCGGCTAAAACTCTTTGCTAAACTAGACTCTTACGAATCAATGGACATATTTTCACCGGCTTCTCTTAATCTAGAAGTACTTCCTAAAGTTCTCTATAACAAACTGGAAAAGTTTAAACCCTCACATCCCTTAAGCAAAGAAAACCTTTAGCAGAGAAACCTCCATCTTTTTCCGTCTTTTCTTTTTATTTAATAATTAGAGATTCTTATGCTTTACCTGCACCCGTTCGTCCGACAACTCCTAATTTCTCGCTTCCTTGGATATCAGCGGTTACGTCAACCAAAACAAGAGGAAGGTCAGGTCTATATCTCAATTGAACATTTTCCATTTTCACTTCACCTTTCGTAGGCCAATCGGAAGACGGTTTTGTATTCGGAATTTCTCGTGGGGCTTCTTCAGGAATATCCTAAATTATTTAAATTCTTTATTAATAAATAATGAAAAAAAAAAAATAAAAAAAAAAGATTCAATAAGGTTTACCTGTGTATATTCTATCACCCTTTCAACAGATGTAAATCGAGCTTGCATCTCTGATTTCAGTTGCATGATATAGGGGACAAAAGTGCACACCTTGAAATAAATAAAATTTAGTTTAAGATAAACAATTTACTGGCTCTTTCTAGGGCCTATAGGGCGTTGTTTGAAAACCACCAACTATTCATACAAAGCTCTTTCAGTCCATAAATAAAATATATATTATTATAAGATTTTTGAAAATATTAATTTTATCAAACTAAGTGGATATAAATATCACTTTGACTTCTTATATTGGTAAAATATCCATTTTCATCTTTTTATGAAGAGAATTCAACTGTTTACCCCAAAGACGCTGGAAAGTGCAAGGCCACATTGGGCCGCGGTGACCGAGTTTCTCATTAAAACGACCACAAGACCAGTGAGGGTGACCATCACGACAGCTATCATATCCATTCGAAAGGTGATCCAGCGTACAGCACCACGGAACATCAATTCTGATGCCAGAGAATGATTCAAGTGGACACAAAATCTAGACAAAGATAGAATTAAAATTTTAAACAAGTGCGAGAGAAAATAATCAACTAACAAAAATAAATATAAATAATCGAAGGTACAGCCCAGCTCTTGCTCTAGGTTTAAAACGTGTATGTATTGACAATAAATTAGGAGTGACTATGGGGTCAGAGGCTGGGCTCTTATTTTTTTCACTAAATGAATTTAGTTTATATTTTGTATTTATTTTATTTGGTTTTTAGTTAAGTTAATAATTTACCTTTCCAAGAAGACTCTTTGTTTATTAAACGTTCGAATGATGGAAAGTCCAGAAAACGATGAAGATATATGACTAAGGACGGGTGATTTATTCAGATTGTCTAATTTTCTTGTCTCTCGGAGACCAACATTAAGTAAGGCATCAAGAAGTATAAATAGGGCTTTAAAAAAAATAAATTTTATTAAGTAGTATCTTAGCGCAAAAATAAAGAAATAATTACCTACCAACAGCTATAAAAAATCCAATTGAATACAGTGGGAAGATAAAACAAATAATCAACATTTGCAGTGAAACATAGCAAATTCCTTGCCCAACAAATTCAAAAAAGAATGGTACACGAACGTCAGCTAGAATTGGAAAGAAACAAAATAAATTAGTGATTGATAATTCAATAATGTACATTTAAATACCTTCATCCATATCTCGCGAAAATCGTTGTAAAATTCTGCCTACAGGTGTAACATCGAAGAAGGAGAGAGGGCAGAGCATCACTTTGCGAAACATTGTGTCATGGAGTCTTGAAGAGCCTAAAAAAAATTAAGAGTTGACATTGGGTATTTAAAGAATTTTATATTTACAATTTAATCAATTTTTCATAAGTAAAATTGAAGAATTTTTAAATTAATATTTTAATTATTAAGAATTGATGAAGTATATGAGGGTTCGGAGAAATAAAAACAGCCGTTTCCCAGGCTCCCCCTTAACGCCGGCCATTCTCAGAATATTTTCTCGGGGTCGAGGGTTTTTCCTGAGAATAAATTTATATCACTAAGGATATAGATCATTAAATATGGCTTCATTAATTTTGAATAAGTTTTATTTGCAATATACAATAATATTAAAAAAAGTTGTTATCGAATAATAATTTAAAAATTATGAATATCCTGGTAATAAATAATTTGAAGCTCTATATATAGAGTATATATATATATATATTTTCTATTTTTTTTTTTTTTTTTTTTTTTTTTGATATTTGGAGTAGAGGGTTTGGACCTGGTCAATGCTATAAAGTGATTTTGTATTGGATCTGACAATGATAATATAAAATTCCTTGAACGCGATGAGGAAGGGGCATCCGTCCAACCTAGAAATTCGATAGCTCACAAAATCATAATGTGGCACTGAAGATAGGCGTCCGAAATATTTGCTAAATGAAGTGCTGTTAATGGAACCTGAGACACAGCTGTTTCTATTTCTCCGAGGCCTTAAATATTTTAATTGATTGTTTAAATTAATGTTAAATCAAAACCTCTACTTAATAATTTGAATCAGAATATTCAAAACATGCGCAAGTGCAAATAATCGAATATTAAGTTTTGAGTTTCCTTGAGATTAAAAATTCTTAATTCGTAATAAAAATAAAATTTGAAAATTTAAATAGAAATGCAAGAAAAAATATTAATAACGAAAAGCCTCAATAAAAAAATGTAGTTTCTCCCTTTTAATTTTAATTGAGTAAGTTTATATTGAATAAATACCGATAAGCAGTTGACGTGCGATTGAATATCCTTTGATAACGCCAATAAACAGCATCGAGAGGAATGTTCCAACATATATCAATTGATAGATCCACACATTAGGATTGTCATTAATGTATCCTTTGATCTCTTCCTCTTTCATAGAACTGATATTATATGATTCGTTGCTTCTTCTTACACTCTGGAATGAGAAAGTTTAAAAAATATTAGAGAGTTCGTTCCATCATTGATAGATTTCCTTTTAATAATTCGTCGATTCACCTCCACTCTATATATTTACCTCAAGCCCATCGCCCATATCAAGCCATATCTGGAGCCAAATTCCACCACTCACGCGAGCTAATGTGAAAAGGATCAGAAGAGCAATAAGTGAGATCATGACTAGATATCCTCCACAGAATTTGGCATACTTGAGATAGGCTCTCCAGCCCATAATTGCCATATTATGCTCCTCATCTGTGCCGAGTTTTCCAACCAGGTCATCAATGGCTGAAAAATAATTTAAAATTAATAAATAGTACCTCAGTCCGAAAATATGGTATATATATTTTTACTTTTTATGCATTGAGACTCCATTCATATTTATTTAAATTAATTGGTAGCCAATATAATTGAAATAAATTTTATCCCTTAGGACGAACGGAAGTGACCAATGCTCCAAGGAACAAGGCTATGGTATATATTTTAAAATACTTTGAAGATTCACAGATTAAGTAAACAATTTAGTAAACAAACTAACTGACAGTGATCGTAAAATAACGGATTTTGCAATGTTTTTAATAAGAAATATAGTATTTTGTGAAAAATAAGATAACACCCGTATGTGGGATATTTTGGTGGAAGTAGTGTTGGATTGCAAAAGAGCACAAATTGATAATGAGTGTATTAGTGTATTACAGTGTTATTAATAAGATTATAATTGATTTTCGGATAAATCGTTTGATCTTGTCTTGAAATTAGATTATAATTTTATTTTGAATAGATAAAATTTGAAATGTATATGATATTTTAGAACAGAGAGATATTATTATTTGATTAATCGATTTTTACTTGTTTTTTATGCTTTTAAAGTAATCATCTTTTGAGATGAAATGAATTAACACTTGCGAACGATTTGGCCTGGGATTGTCTATACGTACGCATTTCTTCTTCGGTGCCTGGGAACACAGACTCAGATTCTTCTTCCTTTGTATTTTTTTGCTCTCTTGACTGATCGAATTGTAGTAATTGGGCATAGTCACCCTCTCGGGCTGCAAGTTCTGCATGTGTGCCAATTTGTGTCACTAAACCATCTTTCAAATAAACAACTTGGTCACATTGCTCAAGGAACTAAAACAGAGACATTTACCAATTAATAATAGAATAATTTATATATAAATAAATAATACCAACCTGAATACCATGAGTAACTAATAGAACAGTTTTTCCTTTTAGAAATCCTTTGATGCATTCTTTGAAAATGGATTTGGCAACTTTGGCATCGACAGCACTCAAAGGGTCATCGAGTAAAATTATCTCTTTGTCAGAATAGACAGCTCTGGCAAGACTGATTCGTTGTTTTTGACCGCCACTAAAAAAGAAATTCGATTTTCAAATCTTTTTTTTATATATAGATTATTATAAATTTTCACTCAGGGGCTCACATCTTGTGAGTGGCGACCACGAGTTATCTGAGTTAAGAGTGGCCTTCTGCTATTTCCCCTTTCTTCTCATTAAGCCTCTCTCGCGTGCTTTTATAATTTTTTATGCCAACCCCGAACCAAAAAAGACATTTGATTGACATCATAAAACTTTTTGATTTCACAATACCTGAGATTTGATCCTCGAGCTCCAATCTCTGTCATATCGCCGTTACTTAGTAATTCCAGATCCCTCCTAAGACTACAACAATCCAGAGTCTTTTGATAGCGCTCTTGGTCCATTGGTTGTCCAAATAAAATATTCTCCTGCACTGTTGCATTGTAAATCCACGCTTGTTGGGAGACAATCGCCATTGATCCATCCACCCGAATTTCACCGTTCAGTTTAATCATCTAGAAAAAACCTCTTTTCAATTAATAAGGGATTTTTATTTTGGATAGTTGTTTATTATTTACTCACATCTCCCATAATTGCTGAAAGAAGTGAGCTCTTCCCAGCTCCGACACTTCCGCAAATTCCAATTAATTTACCTCGAGTAATTTCTAAATGAATATTAAACAAACATTCAATTGGAGCATTTTCTTCTGATTGGAGAAATTTATCTCGTTCTTCAATAGCAATTCCGTTACTTATTCCATTGGGTTTCTTTGCTGAGCCTTAAAAAAAAAAAAAACTATTAATTAAAAGGCATAATTCATATTTTTTAAGCATTTATTTTATTTTCATTCACTATCACTTTATTATTTGAAAGGACATGCTAACAGGCCATTCTTTATGTTTGCAAATGGTTATAAATTGGAAATAATTTAATTATATAAATTAAACTTTGAAGTACTAAAAAAAATAGGTTGTGATAACAAATGATAAATATCCTGATAAAATTTAGAATAATGTATTTAAGGATAAACTCTAACATGCAAAATACATAAAATCGAAAAAACATTAAAAAAACTTTTATATAGTAGAAATATTTATTATCCTTATGCCGACTACATTAACAAATATATCTGAATGCGAGGAAAATAGATAATTTGTAACTAATCTACATGGTATTTAGTATCATATTATTATAAGGTGATTATCTATTTTTCAACAAAGAAAATTTTTATTAACATTCCAATATTCTGATAATATAAAAAGAAATAATCGGAAATTTTGTCATTTTTATAAAATATAAAAAAATATGATGTCATTGAATATTATCTCTCTCAAGCAAATTATGAGGGAATTTTTTTTATTTGCATTACATATTTAAGAAATGAGTAAACCTTTCTTTGTGGTTGGATAAATACCTAGTTGGGGGATCAAAAACTTATGCCAACTAGTATGGCCTTTGTGCCTACGGTTAATATGGTGGTCGTACTGTTCTTTTCCAGCCAGCCTAATTTAGAATAGAAAATTAGCATTTTATTAGGAGGGGTTTTGTTCTTAGGTCCAAGTTGTTTGCCCAAAATGGACTGCTAATCTCCAGAATCCGTTGCCAGCTGACTCTCAAGACTTGGAGGTTTTCCCTAATAGCGGATGTAGCCAAAAGAATTACAACCTCCGGTCCATAAAATGTAAAATTTAAACCTTTCCTTGCCAGATTATTAGCCATTTCATTCTCTTTGGTTGCCTTTCTTTTATATTATTTTAATAAATATATAGGTCTATATATATTATTTATATTTTTTCAGATTAAAATATTTTTAAAAATAATGATTTTTATAATAAATTATTATTTAGTTAAATAAATAAAACGCGTTATAAATGAGTCATATTTTATATCTAGATTTTTGAATAAAATAACACATAATAATTCAGCTTGCCATTCTGTGTCATATAATTTAACTGTTCAAAAATAATTTTGTTAAAAATTCTTTTTATTTTATATTATTTTAATTAATATAATGATGTTTTCTCTTATATAATTAGATCTTTGAACATTCAATATCCCATACCTAGATAGATTGAGTTAAAAATAAAAATAATATATAAAGGTAAAGGAAACCAATCATGCTCACACACCAATGAGACTGTATCATAAATTAACAACATTGTTGCTCTTATATATATATACATACATTGTTATATGTATTTCAAAAACAAGCTGACCATCTTTGGGCATAATATAATTCAACGATCAAATTTAAGATTTAATTTCCCCTATTTCAAATTTGTCTTCATTTAAAATATCAAAATATATATCTTATAGTGGATTGGAGATGAACTAGCAAGTCACGTTCAAAACGTCTCAATTTTGAGTTTTTATTGAGCATCCAAAGTAAGGCTTCCTTATTGTTAAACCTGCCTCATCTCATGAAATTACAACACAACAATTTCCTACTTTCAACATAATAAATCTATTAGCTATTCCCAAATAGATGCTCCATAATTAATAATTATCATACTGTTAGAAATAAAATAGAATAAGAAACCTTTCTTTTTTTTCACATTCAAATCAGGGGGCGCTGATTCCCAGGCAAAAGAAGCATGATCAATTTCTATTATCCTATTTAAATCACATTTCGACATCACAGCTGAATAATTGGACCGCATCATAAAATTCTAAAAAAAAAAAAATTTTTTAATTATTTGATGAAAAAATAAAAATAAAAAAATTTTACCTGTAATTTATTACAACTAATTCCAGCTTCTACAAGGCATCTAATCCCATAAGGAAGAGTTCCAACGGAGAATTGCATTGCAGTAAAAACCGAAAATATTGTAAATGCTTGTGGGGCTAAAAGATGGTTTCCAGATAAACTGAAAAATAAATTAGGAAAATAATTAGTCGCACTATTATATGTAATAGTAAAGTGATCATTTAATTCTCCAATTTTTAAAAATATCTTTATGTTTCAAAAATGTGAAAAAATCTTCATGGGCTTATGAGTATTTGTGTGGCTTTTTCATTAGCTTATATCTCTAGAACCACTAATCGGAGAAGGACGAAACTTTATAAATTTATAGAAGAATTTTGGAGTGAATCGGTCCGCAGGGAGCGGTAAAAAAGACCCAATATTTATTAAGAACCACGATTTTCCCAGCCCCTCCTGGATCAAATCTTTTGAAACTTAGTGATAATAATTAAAACGTTTTTCTCCAGCCCTGGACCAAATTTCATAACAAGGGGATTTATTCTTAAAAGACAAAAAACAAATTGGGTATTACAAATAAATATATCACAATAAGAAATTTCATTTTTTTTTTTTAAATAAATAAATATTAACCTGTATCCTAGGAAGGTGACTATGGATGCCAAGAGAGTGATTGTAGGCGTGAAGGTTGTACTAAAAGATTGTAGGAAAGCTGCGCGAATCAACTGTTTTCGTTCAGCATCTCGGACACCAGCGATTTTATTAGCAAAACTATCCTCCCAGGCATACATCTTGATAAGTCGAATGCTATTAAGAATTTCACTCATTAGACCCACTCGGGAATCGGTCACTCTCACGGTATTAATACGTACAATTCCAGTCAATCGAGCAATGGAGGACTAGAAAATAAATAGCAAAAAGAAAATCTTGAAATTCATTCTTAAGATATGAACGTATTAATAAAATTACCATTAAAGGATAGAATAATAAAATAATTAAACAGCCGAGAAGAGACCATGGCCCAAGAACAATTAATGAATAAATAACGCATAAAGAAAACATAACAGGAGTTCCTAAAAAAAAAATTTACATTAATAATAAAGAGTGCATATATTAATTTAAAAATTTTATAATCTTACCTAAAAGTATAGCACTTAAATGAATTGACTCAAAAATTCTTTCCATTTCGTTTGTACAAAAAGTTAATACTTGGCCAAGTGTTCGATCTCCTTCACTTCGAAGCTTTAACATTTTCTTATAAACTAAACATTGTACTGCCCCTTCTAATCTTGTTGCTAAAAAAAAGGAGGGAATTAGGCATCATCAATATAATTAAATTATAAATATAAATTTTAAATAAAAATAAATTAATTGTTTTTTAGTTAAAAGGGGTAGCAATATATATAGTTTTCAAATCAAATATTTATTATACATATACTATCCCTCTAAATGGACAAATTCTTTTGTTTCATCTTTATTAAATTAATTAGAATATTAGTAATAAAATGTAAAAATAAATAGTAAAACATGTTAAAAAATGAAATTCAATGATTTTGGCTTTTCCTTTAAATAAAATATAGATTTTGTCCTCTAAAGGGATAAGCCTTGCAAACTTTATTTTAATATTAGAATAATATATTTGAAATAATCTATATATTTTTTTATTTTCTGTAATTCATTTTTTTGTTAATTTGTTTTTATTTATCTTTGTCGTTAAAACATCACAAAATACCGAGATGATATCATCGAGTGTGCAAAGATCCATCCCTCATCCCTTCTTCTTCTTCTTCTTGATAACGTCACCAAAAGCCAATCGACAAATGGCGCGGGAAAACCATCCACTCTGATTGGATATTTTGGTGGAGGAAGGAGAGGAAGGAGGGAGGACACGAACATTGAACATCTGGCATTCACCCTTCAAATCTCGAACTGTTAGCATTGACCCCGTCGGGATTTTATATAAATACTCAACCTCGCTCGTACTCTCGAGATATAAACATTGTCCCCAACGGGACTATATAAAATATTCAACATTTAACTCTCGAAATATATGCAGTGTTATACTTCTAATATTCAAATTTAAGAGTTCACTTGTGCCCTTGTGTCAAAGGCACCCATCAAGAAGTGTTCATTAAATTGTCATGTTATTTATAATATTGAATTTATGAATTATCAAAAGTAGTCCATTAATCTTCTCTTACATAATAAATACCTTCCTCGGACCCCAAAATGTTTCTTTTAAATATTAGTTTTTTTTAGTTAATCTTTAGCCAACTCACCCTTTCCTCTCTCTCTCAGTATCCTGTTTGAGAGCAGATGCTCTCAAAACCCACTGAGTTATAAATTTTAAATAAAACGCGAAGCAGATCATAATTATTTAAATTAATCCCTTAATTTTAAAAATTGGAACCATTAATGATCTCCCCCCCACCTTTAAACTGGTACATGGGCCCAATCATACTTAAAATTATTTAAGTGTGAACCGGTAAAGGCTCTGCAGTTCAGATACTTTTGAGAAGAATAGTACATTTATATTTAATATGGTGGTGGCAAACTGGCTATCTCATTCTTTGTTCATATTGAGATGGTACATCTAATTTTCATGGATTAGCAACTGGAAAGCGCGACAGGTCTGCAAGCCTTTTAAAGTGTACTTTTATAATTAACTATTATTTTTTCGAACTGAAAATAAGCATTCATCTTTTGTTAAATTAATATCCAGAATATTGAAAAGTATTCCAATTTTATGAAAAAACAATCAAATATTTAATCGCAATTTTTTTTTTGTCTCTTTTCGCCTTCTGTGGCCATTAGACTTCACAATTATTAATTAATAAATATTTATTTTAGCTACTGGAAGTCAATTAGCACCTTTGTTCCTTGAGGTTACCGATCCAAGAATCACAAATTTTAAAATAAACGAAGGGGAGGAATTTTATTATAATGATAACTAATAACAAAATACCCAGAGGGAATCAGAATAATAGGATTCTAAGAATTTCGATATTCTAATATCTAAAATTATTTGACGCATTGAATGTAACCAATAATCACCAGTAATATTATTGCATTTCAATCAAACCATATTTCTGACTCTAGGAATGAGTCATTTGATTAATTAATTATATTAAAAAATAACTAAATGATTTATATATATATTAATCACAGAACTAACTATAAAGAAACTAACTTGGAGTTCAAATCGACATCCTCTCAAATTTTTGGGTCTCTACATATTTAAAGTTAATTAAAGTTATATTTCAAATCTATTCTAAAATTATAATTAATATAGGCAAATTTTTTAAATAAATATTTATAGTTACTAGCCTTAATATTTAGTAAGAATTCAAATTTTCATTTTATTACCTGAAAATAAACTTAAACAATACGCAGCACCAAAACAATAATTTCTTAAAAGGGTACACCAAAATAGGATAAACACTAATGTCAAACCCCACCAAAGAGGTTCTGTTTTATTTTCTACATATAATAATATGTATCGCTGAATAAAAGCCTAAAAAACAAGAATAGAAAATTTATTCAAAATAATATACGCTTATTAAATAAAAAAAATAAATACTTACTGGGCCCATAAATTGGAAAACTGTTGAAATCATCATTAAAATCATAGCAACTATAGATCTTGTTTTACAAAATGACCATACGACCCTGGCCATTGAGACTTTTTTATTTTCTTTTTTACATTCTATTATATGTTTATCGAGGAGATGTTCTAATCTATTTGCATTCAGTTCTGATGTATCTTGAAACTAAAAATAAAAAATATATATATATACTCAGGAAAGTTGCGTATATATATATATATATATATATAAATACCGCATGATTTAAGGTTGGATACTATATATATATATATATATATATATATATATATTTGGAACATATATATATTTGTTGATATACAAGACATGCTAATTTGCTAAAATGAATTCGAATCTAAATCATTGGGTTGCAATATAATCGTGCACATTATAGTTTAAATGATC
Source organism: Anisolabis maritima (assembly GCA_010014785.2). Taxonomy (NCBI): domain Eukaryota; kingdom Metazoa; phylum Arthropoda; class Insecta; order Dermaptera; family Anisolabididae; genus Anisolabis; species Anisolabis maritima. The sequence continues at coordinate 18,364 of JAAAKE020169455.1, forward strand.
CTCGGCAGCCGAAAAAAGAATTCAAATTGAATAAAAAAATCATGGGGGAGGGTAATTACTCCCTTAACCCCCTCACGCCTCTGTACTCACTTGTAATTCATAAATATCCTCTTGAGTAAGACCTTGTTTATAAGCTTTAAACATGACTTTAGTTAACCAGGAGAGAGATACATATGAAAATAATCCGGCATAGCTGCCTGGCATTACTTTAGTATTCCTGTACAGAGAAAAAATTAATGAAATTCATGATCAATATCGATTGATCATTTCAATTAAGTAATTAATATAAACAAACTTTGGTGAAGATCGATAAGGAAGACAATGTTTCATAGCAGGTGAATATTTTGCATATTTCTTTCTTTTCGTTGTTCTAAAACAAAAAAAATAAAAATAATAAAATTTCAAATAAATATTTATTAACTAGAATTTTTTTTTATGAAATTGCATATTCATTTTGCTATGTCCAAAATAAAGTGATTAAAAATCTTGAAGTTTTACACTTTGTATACATTTTATTTGGTACATTGCTAATTTAAGAAAAAAGTAGAAGTAGGTGGGGACTAGAGAATGACATTATATATATAATGTATATTTTAGAAAATTATTCGGTGGCAGTTGACAAACTCAAGAAATTAATGATAGAAAACTTGCCGCTGTTTTGTTTTTTGTACATTTCTAGCTGAAATAATTCAAAAATTAGAAATGCAAAATAAGTGCCTCAAACATCATTTAGAAATTTTAAATAAATTCCAATTAATTCTTAAATTGAATTGACAGAAATTTTAAAGAAAAAATTTACAAAAATATATCATTGTTAATTTTAATTAAAATAATCTATTTTTTTTTTATTGCTAATTTTTCTTTTTCTTTCTTTTCCACAGCACAAAGAAGCGAGCTCTAATTATAAGTTCTCATCATCTTCTGCTGAGATACATCCAATATTGCTCCCAGAGCAATAACTATGAAAAGTTCATTTCAGTTCGGGATGAGAAATGGACTTTCATTCTAATGAGATGCAAATGGGACTAACCCCCAATACATAAATCAGTTAGCCCCTTCTACTATATTTAGAAATAGAAAAAAAATTAATATTGATATTTTTTTTTATGATTTTAAGTTTTATATTTCTGATGTCAGAATTAGGAGAATCGATCCAATGCACTAATTGGATTGGTTTTTTTTGGAAAATCTAATATTAATTTCAATAAAATTTATTAAATAAGAATAGTGAGAGAAGAGATATACTAGTGCTCAATTTTAATGACATTCTTCTTTATTCCAAGATCAATTTAAGCAAAATTCATCATCTGGGAAGAAATTATTGTTAACTCCATATCGATTATTTTACAGAATGAGAAAAAAAATTACAAGAGCTATTTATTATAAAAATCTTTTTGTAATAATACAATGTATTATCAAAAATAATACAATGAAAAAAATTATAGGTTTTCAATATAGTGAAAAAAACAAATCGCTCTTGTTTTTTTTTTTTAAATCTTTTCCTAAACTAGTAAATCTTCAATTAAAATTATCTCCTTTTATTAATTTTTTTATGATCCACTGACCGAAGTTGATATTTGGATGGAAAAGAATACATATCGCACTTTGCCGACTGCGAAAATGACATCTTTTAAGAAAAGCATTTTAATATTTACAATTAAATATAAAATCTAAAAACAAACGCAAAATTAATTCCTTAATGTGACCCTCCTCTTTTACAGATTTATTTTTAATTGGTAGACAATATAATATCAATAAAGATGGGAAGCGAATCTCTGACCTTCGGTAGCTAAGGCGACACATCTATTTCTGCACCAAGGGACAGGACCCTTTCAGTACAAACAATAATTAAAAATTATAGTGCTAGCACACTCTTCTTCCTAAAGTGCCATTTCGTTATAGTTAAATTAAAAATAAAGCAAAGCGTATAATTAAATAAAAACAATACTCTGAAATTTTTAGATGTAAATTTTGAAAATATAAGGATATATCCAATTAATTGATATATATTAATATGCTCTCTATACGTATAGTTAACAAATTTAAATGAAAATATATTTTATAACCATCATATAAATATAAACAAATTATTTTTATAACCTGTAGGCAAGAAAAAATTTTAATTCTTATAATTTTAAAGTTAAAGCTTTTTTCTCCCTATTCATTCAATGAATATATATATATATATATATATATCTACATTTTTGCCCTGTTTCTTGTAAAAGTAGAGGTCTCGCTACATGTACCTAAGGTCAGTAGTTGGCTTCCCAACCAGAAAATTTATTTATATTATAATATATTGGCTACTAATTAATATATATATATATACATAAATAAGGATGGAGTCTAAATGCCCTTCCATACCAAAAATGTCCTTAAAAAAACCCGATATTTATTTATTTAGTTTAAAAATAAATCTTTTATAAATGTTTAAATATATATACATATATATTACATCCATTACCACCCCCACCCCTCCTATGATTTAAGACTGGAAACGCCAATGTATACATATATATATATTGTATATGTAAATATACATTTGAAATGAATTGAATGATTACATATATAAAATATTTATTTTTTTTAATTTGTAAGTAATTTTAGGCTACTAAGACCATTTTGTTTTGAATTATTTACATAATGAAGAAAATTTGTATAGGAAAATAGGGATGTTTAGTCGTCTCGTTTTTCGGAGGCCCTCTCCGAGGGTCAGTAATACTTGGTATTGCTTATTTACAATGTAGTAGTATATATATACTGGATTAAATATTTTTTAATGCATTTAGATTATAATAAACTTTTGCTTTTATCTATCTAGCCATAAGTGTTGTTTATATAAATGTTTTTTCAAATAGGTATTTAAAAAAAAAATATTTTTCTCATTATTGTGATTAATTGGAAAAGTAATAAAAAAAATGAGTGTAATTAAAAATTATAATGCTAGCTAGCATTTATATAAAATTATAAGTAAATTTTATTTATACATACAAATTTTATGTATATTTTTGATTTAGAAAAAATTAGTGATTAAGGAAATTTTACTGGGTTATTATATAAATCGACACGTGGGAAACGATGGAAATATATATATATATTTATATATATTAATCTTTTATCAAATGAAATATTTAATAAAATTAACCAGGAATAAATTAAAAATAAAACCTGTATTCTGAATTTTCCTCTGTTCCAGCGACATTGAGATAAATTGACCCGGTAGACAGATATTTGTGTAGAGACATTTCCTTATTTTATCTGAAAGAAAATTAGAGGAAAAAAATAGAATTAACAAAGTGTAAACAAAATGTAAGGTTAACAAAAAAAAAAAAATGAGTATATCAGTATATTAATATAATATTGTGTAATTATGTTTGTTCATTATCTTTTCTTTTAACTCATTTGTTTATTAAAATACAAATATTTGTGAAAGATAAGAATGTTATTAAAATTCTAAGTGGGTATTTTGACATTTGAAGTATTCAAGTTTCTTTCTATATGTATAAGATAAGACATACCTTTTAATTCTGTTAAGTAAATATAATATGTTAAAATAAAAGAGAATGATACATTTTTTTCAAATTAGCGAAGCATGATATATGGGGTACTAGAGTAGTTTGGTTGCAAACTGCTGCAAATGTTCAATGTCATTTGCTGTTTATCTTTGCCCGCCAAATTCAAATCCAAAGAGCAATAGTTTTCTTATTTTAGCATATTTTTTCATCCACGAGGCAATGGACATAAGAAATTAAAATAAGTTTAATTTTTAAAATTTATTTATTATTCTCTAATGTATAAATTTTATCTTCTTTTATTTGTATTTTGATAAAGTTGGTAACCATGTAACATGGATGCCGCCTCCAGACAAATATTTTCTTCTGGAGAAGTGAGTCAAATTTGTTTCAAAGATTAAGAGCTTGTTTTATATTGATAAAACAAAAACAAAAAAGTATTAAAGCAGAGCCGAAGATAGGCTAGGTTCCCAACCGTAACTACAACGTCCCTCGATATAGTCTATGGACGTACTTATTTTTCCATATCCCCCATTTCTTTTAAAGCATTAGTTAATAAATAAATCTATGATGGAATATTATGCAACTTTTACCCCGAGAAACTTTTTTGTCCTTCTTAAAGCCTAATTGCCATTTACAATTTTTTTTTTTTATTAATTCTAATGCTGGGCTTAGCTAAGGAGGTGAACTGAAGAGGACGAATCTGTCCTTCCCAGGTCGCCTCAAACTAAGCTTTATTTTTTTTCTAAAAAAAAAAGAACTATTTAAAAATTGTGACAAATGGCAAAATTTTGTTGACCAAGACAAAGTTCCCAAATTTCTTCCAACTTCGAAGTCCAAGTTGGCACAATTGGGTCCATTTTTTTTTTAAAAGAACGGAAAAATTTTATTAGGGTCTTTGGCGTAGTAAGAGCTTGGTCTGGCGGGACAGTCCATGAGTTAGCCGCCCCTTTTTGAAATTTTTTTACTTTTTCTTTTTTAGGGATGCAAGCCACCTCTCCCGACCCAATTTTGAATTTTTTTCTTTTTTCATTCTTCGCAAGCAGTTCTGAAAGAGTCCCGCCTCAAACTAGGACATCCTTCCTAGCATAGATTGGAATGAAGAGACCGGGTGGAATTAAATATAGGAGTAATTAGCTAGCTAGATATGAATATAAGAAGAGGAGTTAGAGTTAGGAAATAAAGTAACTTCTCGGGTTGCCGATAGATGGCTACGGCCACTGGTCGGCTGGGTTTGGGGTGTGTGTCTCCGTACACGAAAGCATTTCGGGTAAATAAATGGAGATCCCGGTAGGTGGATTTCTACGGTCCAAATGGAACGAAATGAAATATTAATAATTATAATTTTGATCTCCTAGTAGTAGTATTTTCATATTTTCATAACCCAACTCTTCCACATATTATTATTCTTAATATTAATTGTTCAAGTCCGATGCCAGGAATTGCTCATGGTGAGAATTAGAAAATTTTTCTGGGAAATATGGTGACTGGAATATTGTAAAATTAATTTATTTTATAGATACATTTGTTAAGATATTTTTTATTTTAGTGCTTTAGAAGAATTTAAAAAAGTAATAATTATGTTAATTTTTTTACGCATGTACTGGGGGAGGGGGGATTATCCTTAACCTCTCCCCATGCCTCCGGCTCGAATTGTTTTTAGGATGGGCGTAATTCTACATAGTTACCCCCTGGTAATACCAAACAGATTTCAGTTAGAAATTGAGATAAATACTCAAAAATAAATTAAAATTCATGGACGTGTTTCTCTCAATATCCTCCTTTTTGTGAACTCAACCTAGACAAGTAAACAAGTTAAAATAAATTTTAACACATCATTTGATTTTTGAAACAAAAATCGTTTACACTTTTTTCCCTCACTACTCTCACATGTTGATATGTTTTGGCTATGGATAATAGTGTTGAGGTGGGTCGTTACTGGGCAACAGGTCTGTTGAAATGGCAAATGCAGGCCTCCCCCCCCAGCATAACTTTGCCGATAAGAAGCTGCCTATTGACCAGGAGGCACTCACTAAAGCAGCAGAAGCCGCAGCAGACCTAGTGCTCAGTCCATACATCGGCTTAAGTGAACGCCTTGAGCCCTTCAGCGAAGCTCTCGTGGGGCAAAACATCAGCTCAGAAGAGCGATTACATCTCTTTCGACAGGCGACTATCGAATTCTATCGAAATCTTTTACAAAAACAGGCCGAGGTCAGTTTAAGAAAAAAATGACTTTTTTAAACCAATATGTAAAATTCTCGGAGAATTAATTTTTATCTGATTTACAATGTAGCATTTCTTTCTTTGAGAGATATTCTTTGCTATCTCCCTTTAAGGACTTGCCATTGCAACCGAAGGAAGGTTCTTTTAATATTTATAAAAGTGTTTTCTTCCACCGAGTGCAACTCTCCCCTGGGGGTAAACAAAATTCCCAAAACAAGAAGGCCAAAGATATCTACCTATTTAATTATTCTTTAATGAATTTTATCTTCTAAAAAATATTCTTTATCAAATTGATTTTAATGATAGCCCCTAAATGGCTGGAGTTGTGTGATAAGCTCATAACTTAATCCCCACCAGGAACGTCAAGAGGGGGATCAAACAGATTTGCTCGAAATATTTAGTATTACGATTAATTCAATTACTAATTATGAACTCGATAATTCATATCCATTTTTCTTATTAATTATCCAATAAATGAATTAATATGAAATGCCGAATTTGAGAAATAACAGTTTTATCCATTTCACCTATATATAAAACTATTTATATTTATATATATAGGACCTAAGGGCCTCGATGAATTGAATTAACTTTAAACTTATCAGAAGAGTTTTTTTTTTTTTTTGTTAACAAATTACTCGCTTTATATTTTTGCTTTTGAAAATAATTTCTATATTTTAAATAGGGACTTATTTAATAAACGAAAAATTCTCCATGTATTTTGCAATTGGGAATATTTTTGTTTATTTCAATTTAAGTCAATTTCGGATGCTGAGGCCATTTTGACTTTAAATTGTGTGGAAATATTAGTTCCGATGGACGTTCAACATCTTGTCACCTATCCGAGGTTCAGCAGTGCTTGGCCTTGCTTATTGACACATCTCTCTCCTTTTCTCTCCGGCCAGGAAATATTAATCCCATATTTGAAGATCTGATAAAGACAAATAATTCTAAAAGCGAAGATTCTTCCCTTCCCTCTCAATGGTCAAGAAAATCTAAAATCGTTTTTAAATTATTTATTGGATTGAGGAGCTACGTTCTCATTAAGATCCGATAAAAGCAGAGTTCAAAAATTGAACCCCCCCTCCCGGAGAGATAAGGGAAGTGAGTTGCACCTCCATGGGATGTACGGCATCCTCCACTGCTTGTTTAAGAATGCAATTTTCTTGTTTATCTCGTGACCTCTGATCCTTCTCTTTTTTACATCAAAAGAAAGATTCAGAAAATAAGATGTTGGCTTCTCTAGAGCCCTTAGTCATTTAACTGCAAACCCTGCGCGCGGTGCATTCTTGGCTGGCGAAATAAAATCGCAAGAAATTGCAATTTCTGGTCTCTAAATTAACTTTTTTTTAACCATAACTCGAGGTACCTACCTTATATCAAATATAATTTTTGAACCCAATTTCATTGGTTCATTATTCTAGACTCGGATTCTCATAATACCTCTGGACAGACATCCGGACAGAATTTTTCGCTTTATGTGTGATGATTGGAGACAAAATTTTATTTTTATTAAAAATATAAATGCTTAGTGCGCGGGCTTTCAGTTAAGAAATTCCACATTAAGGTACATTGGCTTTTTAATAGACTATAACAGCGGTCAAAGCGAATAGCGCTGAAACCGCCCAACGACTCACAACTGTAATTATGTTAGGCTGTCCATTGTGATATTCCCATAGATTTAAGTGGCCTAATGTAATTGAATTGTAAGGCCGAAAATTTTTGTTTGTTTTGTAAATTTTAAATTACTGTAAATAAACCATCTGTCAATCAATCAATCATCAATAGACTATAGCAATCAAAAATCTATCGAGAAGAAAAGGCTCCTGGCTGACTTTCTCTCCTTCCTTACATTTCTGATCTGCAAACAGCTGCTTTTTTCATTGTAAACATTCGTCAACATTAAAAAAAATTTTTATTCAAATTAATAGAGAGCTTGGCTATTCAAATACAAATTGACATATGTCTGGATTAGGAGTATATCTGAAAAGAAAATTATACGTCACTTAGACTAGACATATTGAGTTGCGAATGACGCGTGAGAAGTGATACGCTCTTTTGTAACCAATATGCTGCGCTGCTACAAAAGAGCGTGTCTCACATGCGCTTATTAGATAATCAGTCCAAAACAAATCAGATTAATAATTTTTTCGAATGTGCCATTATTTTATTGGTTACGTGAATTCACGAACGCATTTCCCTGAGAGATAATGATAAAAACAAGGTTATATCAATTTTGTAAATTGCGCTTTTTATAGTATATTATTTTTTTTAATAGCTTTATTTAATCAATAATTATATACAATAGAAATGATATAAGAAGCCCTCAATAAATAGTAGACTATTTATGCTCGGGCAGCCATACTCAACCATTTTGTTTCTCGAGTCACATACATTTTTTTGAACCGCCAAGCGGGCCGCATCTTGTAAAATACCTTTTTCATAGACACTAGCTTATTGAATGGGGCTCCTAAAAATATTATCCAAAAACATTTTCTTTTATTGTATTCATTTCTCTTGCCTTTAAATATCAATTCGTTAAAAATAAATAATTCTATAAATAAACCACGATTACCGCCCAAAATTGTCTTTTATTTTTAATAATAATAAAGTGATAACATTTCATTTTTTCAAGCAGAAATATATCCTATTATTAATAATAGGAAATATTTAAATATAACTTGTTTAAACATAGCCACAAAAAACAATATCCATACACTTCAATAAAACCTTTGTCTTAACATCTGAAATTAAATTAATTAATACCTTGATTTTGGCTATTGTTGAGTTCATCAAGTTTGTTTGCTTTGAAATTAACTCTTCAAGTTCATTAATAGATACATTGTCTAAAACGAACTAATTTAGTACGATATTAATCAACGTAGCTGCTTATCGTTTATATATATCTTACATTTAAAATAAACATGTGAAAGGGAATCCTCTTCACCTTCCCTATCTTTGAACTGGGATTCGATCCCATCTTGTGATAATTTAACGGCATCGTTTAGGAAAGCAAATGTAGTAGTAATACTTTGGAGCACTCGACCAGCTGGAACTTAGATTCTGGATAAGAAAAAAATAAAAAAAAAGTCATTGGAAAGAGAACAAACTGACCTTTGCCCTAAAAAGAACTTGTTCACAATCGGAAGAATACAATGTGACAGGGACAACCATCTTGAATTCACTTATTCCCTTTGCTTAATTAACTAGATGATGAGTGATTTAAAAAAATGTTGAATCTAAGTAAATTAAGAGAGAGGGGGTCATCGTTTGTGATTAAAAAAAAAAAAAATTGAAAAGTCAAAGAACTCTTGATTGTTTCTTTATTCACATATTTTCACAAATAAGACAGCAACAGACAAACTACCAATAAAAAACCATCAAACATTAGGGATCCTCTATAAGATTATTGGTCATCTTGTCTTTCGAATATCTATATATGTACAATTAATTCGATAATATTTGATAAGTGAAATCGGGCATTATTATGAGTTATATCCTCAGGTGTTTGGAACCATAATCAGTGTTGGTATTATATTATTAATAATTTTCCATCCGAAATTATTTAGTATATAGTAAAGGCTAATCCCACTCACTGGCATTTCTAGTAATCCAACAATCCCACCCACCTGAAATTTTCGTTACTCTTGTCAATGTGCGAGAATGCGAGAGACTAATGATGTAAACAAAGTTTTCACTATTTATTCAATGCTCAGGAATTAAAGTCGGACTAATTTTAAAGCTCTCTGTACTGTTTAATGAAAAACAGTTTGTTTTTACTGTATAAGTAAATATTATTTAGCTTTCATAACTTGTTTAAATAAATAAACTGATTGTATTCGTTTATTTAATTCCATTTTTCTTTTATTGAACATCCAAAAATCTGATAAATTTTTATAATCCGACAAACCCCCAACTCGTGGGTTAGACAAACTCTACTAATATAGCAGTTATATCATCTAAAGTAGACAAACACTTAACAAGTTATCCAAAGTTGTTAACGATAAAGCGTATGAAGAGAGACTGATTCAATCTCAGGAAGATGCAAGCAGGAGAAATTAAATAATACAAATTATTTAATTTTTTTAATTACGACGTTTCGGATACTAATAGGAAAAATACGAACCATTAGTATTAATTAACATTTAATTGTCCTTAGGAAGGGCATGATTAGTACTCGGAACATCGGCAAATTAAACAAATTAAATAATTTGTATTATTTAATTTCTCCTGATTGCACCTCCTCTCTTTCTTGAGATTATTAACGCTTTTAATAAAAATTTATTAAAATATTCACTGATTACTATAAAAATGATGAAAATAATAAAAAGTTGAACACTACTCGCTCAAAAATATTATTTCCTTCTTTGATTATTATATTATTTGGTCACAAATTATTCAAAATAATGCTGAAAAGGAAACAACATTTATATTATATTATATTATTGATTATGATTTAATTAATTTTAAATAGAGAATATGTAATAAACCTTTTAATAATAATAGATTTATATTTTTACTTAAATGGAAGGTATTTTTTTTTTAATTTTACCGATTTATACATTTCATCTCTCTATCGATATATATATAGTATGTTAATTAATCTTTCTATCTATTCATCCAGATTCATTCATACATAATCTATTCTAAGGACGATGTTTTTTAAGGATAGACTTTCAGTGCACCTTAGAGGAAGAATCCTTTCTTAACGTTCTTATTAATTTAAAAAGTTCTTACTTTAAATTTCATTCCGACAAAAAATTTTTTCCCTTTATTCATTATTGATGGCATATTCGAAGGTAGATGAAAAATCATTTATTAATTTGTTGAAACAAATATCAATTTCTAAAAGCTGTTTAAATATAAATATAAAAATCAAGCCAATCTTCATTCTTTTTTCTTTTCTTAATTAACTGTTTTACAAGATTTAAAAAAAATGTTTTCTTTTTTCTCTTTTCATTGATCATTGGACATTTGAAAGGAATTTATTTTAATATAATATTTTTAAAAAGCTTTAAATAGTTTTTCTAAAGGCATTTATTTCTTTTGAAAAGCAAGCTGCACAAATTGGGCGGAACGTCTCTTTTGGCTGTCCTGTTGAATAACTTCCAGTTATTAATGTAGTTGGTCTTTGGGGCTTTTAGAGAATGAAAAGGGCGGAGATGCGGAGACGTAAGGTCCAATCTATCAGGCAAGGGATAAATTCAAAAAGTAATTGTAAGCAACATTCAATAGCACTGGCGGATCTATAGAGAAGGGCGAAGTCATCAGGAACACGTGTCCATTGTAGAGAAGATGAATTTATTTTCGAAATTTAAAACCTTTAAAAAAAGTGACCCAATCATTTCAGAAAGTTAATTAATTTTTGAATATTTTAACAAAAAAATTTTTAATACAAATTTTAAAAAGAGATTTGGATTTCTAAGATGTAATTTTTCACTTGTTTTTAAAAATTAGTTTCCAAACCGATTCATTTTTTTGGGTCTATTATACTTACATGTTAAAGGCCAACGTTAATTATAAAACCGAGTATATAAGATTTTAAAAAAG
>JAAAKE020169456.1:0-11544 GCA_010014785.2 Anisolabis maritima
GGGGGGCTTTATAACTTAATACATTCGTAAAAAAATAATACATATTTTTGATATATATTATAACTTTAATTACAAGTTTTGATAAAGGCCAATAGAAGAGTGCGAAACATAACATTGTTATAAAGTAATTAGAATTCATTAATAAAATTTTTCATTTCTTAGGTAATAATATCAATAATTTCATTTTACTTAATTTTTTTACAAAAATTTTTTTTGAGAATTATTCTTTTTTTTAAATAAATTAAATATAAAAATATTTTATTTCTTCAGATTCACTTTTTAAACTTTGTTTTTACTTTCGCCCCGAAAGTTCATTTTTATTATCTATACTTTGATTCAAATAGAAGTTATCTTTACTCTAATTGTTAATATTAAATTATAATTTTTAGAAGATGGAGCATTCCAAACTCACCCCCTTTTTATTCCAACGCCCAGTTATATTATATGTAATCTATATCAGAAATTTTAATTTAATATCTCTTTGAAATTAAAAGATTTTGTTATTAATAACCTCAAAATAAAGTAAATATCATAATCTTATAAGTTATTAAAAGATTTAATACTAATAATTAACGGAAAAGGGAACTTATATTTGAATCGAAGTATAGATGAATAAATGCAATTTCGTACCGGATGCCATTCGGGGCGAAAGAAAAATTGACAAAGAGATGAATCATATCATATTTAAAAGAGAAAATTAAATTCTCACAAAATATTGGATCATAATTCTATAAACACATATATCTATCCATTTGTAAGGAGTTAACGAATTTTTTCGTTGTGTAGAGAATTTTCCGTACTTTTAGGCTATGATTATTTCAGATTAGGGGTGTCACTCCCCTCTTTTAGAGCGAGGCATAATATTTTGAAACGGATTTACTGGTGAATTTGTTAACGGAATTTAATGGAATTTTGTTAAGAGTAAGAAGATGGTTCTCATATATGATTTAAAGGCCGGGTCAGCGTCACTTTTTTTTTACAGTGCTTTATACTATCAAAATATGAAATGAACAATTTAAAATGATTTTTAATTTATCTATATTTGGAAACCATGGAAAGCAAAAGAAGCGTTTTGTATTATTATTATTATTTCTAATATTTCAATTTCAATTTTATTTTTATTTTTATTTTATAAAAAAAATTCTTTAAATCATATTTTTTTTTTTTTTCTAGAAAAATTTGCAAACAAAACTATCATTAAAAGTTCCGGAATATTGAATTAAGATTTACGACTCAGGTAATTATTATATTTATCCTGTTCAAAGGAATTATTTATCATTTTCATATAATAGATATTGAGAAATATTTTTTTAGTTCCAGTCCGTTTATTCTCCTGTCATCATGAAACATTTGATTAAATCCTGAGCTACGAGGAGCTACTGAAATCTTCTTTGAATAATTTGGTCATCTTATGGAGTAAAGAGCCAAGTAAGACCAGCGTTTGTTTTAAAGGAGACTCAGATTTTAATTACAAATATTTACAATTTTACATGATTTGGGCTTTAATAAATTTTTCCACAGACAACTAAAGACACTTGGTTTTGTTTAAGGGAAAATTGCTAGTAAAAGAGCTTCAAAACTCTAGGGTAAAAAACATAATTTTATGTTGATGCATTTACTTCTATTAACAATTTTTTTTTTTTTTTATTTCAAATTATTAATATTGGAAAAATATACCATTAGATCAAAAATAAGTTAATATTTACTAACAATTTTTCAAACAAACGAATTAGTTCTTTTTTGTTATCTGTTGAAAATTTTAAACTGTTCAAAATTAATGTAAAAATTGTAAATGAATTAATCAAATTTATATTGGCCATACAAATGTGAATTTACATTGTTCTGAATATTAAATATGATTATTATGTTTAAAAGTCAAAAAAACCCGTAAAATCATACTTGTAGAGTCAATACAAAAAAATTTTAGTATAAAATAGTAGTTGGTCAATAGTAGACTTCCTTTCTTAATCTCAAAAAAAAAATTTCATTTTAATACTACTAAATAAATAACACTCAGAGCTTTGAAGTCCAAAAGAAATAAAATGAAAACATAAATATTTAAAGATTAATGCCATTGATCAAGAACATTAATTAGCGTCCAAAGTAAAAAGTAATAGGCATATTCAGGTCATATTCTATTTGAAATCTCTTTCAAAATTATTATAAAAATACTCTTTAGATATTATTTATTCTTTTATTAATTCACTTAGACATAGTCATAGTTAGTATAATTTAATTTTAGTATTTAATATTTTTACTCAAATAGAATAGGTATTTCCAACTTTTTTTCGCGGACCGACAAAATTTTTTCACAGGATAAATATATATGATTGGGAAACACTATACGAGTATATATATAATTTTCATTTCCCAATAGTTAAATTGATATTAATTTTAATATTCTCTAAAATATCTTAATTTCCAAAACTTTTCAAAATTCAAAAAGAAATAAAAATAAACCTATATATATTTCTCTTAGTCAAAACAAAATTAGGCCCTTCTTCCTCACTTTTAGACTTGGGAGGTTGTCTCCTGGCGGACTGCTGCTCATCTCTGAAAAGTCACCAAGTCATGTGAGGAGGGGTGTATCTTTCCGATTGCCATTTGGGGATTCGTTTAGGTGATAATTATAAATAAAGGGAAGAACGGGAAAGAAAAGTTTTTAGCTTGGTAGGGCTTCTCTTTCAGAATTCTTCGAGCGATTCGATGGATGGATGAAGATAGATTACCAAGGTATTATCTACCCCCTCCCTCCACATTAGGTTTAGATAGATTAGGCATAGTAAGTTTAATTATTGCAATATATAAGTAACGTTTATAAAAATAAAAAAAAGCTCAATAATAAAAATATTTCTTTTATCCTATTCAATTCACTATTAACATTTAATCTGAGTCTCTTCTTTATTTTTATTTCTAACATTGATATCAGGGACGAAGCTAAGATAGTTTTGAATTGCCAAAATGACAATAGAATTTTGACTTTAAAAAAAAATTAGACCAAATTTTCTGTTAACATTTCGTTAAAATTTACTAACTTAAAATCTTTTTAATAAAAATGACAACAATATTTTACTAATTGCCACTTTAAAATTTGTTTACTTTTTTAAAAAAATTATTTTTAAAATTTTAATTTTCTTTGGTTTAAAATTGATTTTGTTTTCTTAATATGGATCCATGAGTTGTTAAAATCGTGGAGATCAAACAATATTTAAAGTAAAGATAAAATGTTAAAATAAATTAAAAATTAAATGACTTTCTACTCTTAGCTCCGTCCCTGTTTGGCGGACCATAAAGGGAATGGTTTTAATAAAATTTAATCAAAAAATATTTTTATCTTTTCAATTGATAAATAAAAAGAGTAGTTTATTTGTATAAAATACAACATTCCAGCCACTCATTCTATTGCCTTCTTTAGGTACAATTTAAATACTAGCACATCAGCTTTGTATCTAAAATATACCTTAAGAAAGCAACAGAACAGGTGGTTGAAATTATTTGTTTTTTATTTATTTTATCCTTAGTTATTAAGGGTAACAGCTGGGAAAATTTGAATTTCAAAATTATTTTTTACAAATTATTTTACAAGATTATTTTCTTATTTAATTATTTTTTGTTTTTTAAGTCAGAATGGCCCCAAGCCCTTTGGTTCCACCTTTGTCTTAATATAATATTTAATAATATACCAAAAGCAAAATAAAATTATTCACTTCAAAATTTCATTACCATATACATATTTTTATTGTTTAATACTAATTTTTCATTAAAATTAAACTATCTGAAGTTTATTTGTATGGCTGTTAATGTCGGATAGAGGAAATAGTATGCTAACAACCAAAAAGTGAAATAAATAATTTTTTGCTTCTTCTATTGTCAATGTTTCGGACTCGTCGCTTCCATCTTCATGGCTGATAAATAAGAAGGCAGATGGCTAAGCGGACAAGCCCAAGAAGAACTTTCAAAAACCAGGTTCGAGTCCCGCTTGCCACAAAAAATTATTCAACATTGCTTAGAAAAGTTCGAGATAATCTCTCACCTCCAGTAACACGCACAAAGAGCCCAATTTGTGATGGCATATGTATTAAATCCGTTCCATATTTGCTAACATTAAGTTACCATCGGTTAACCGGTTATCAATCCGTAAAAAGGGAGCGATTAATGCGGGAACGTCCGCGATAACCAAAAATAAAATAATCGTTTTTTTATTTCATTTTTTTTAGCTGCTTGCATTCAAAATTAAATTACTTCTTAAGTACATTTTTCTTCATATATTTTAAAAATTCGAATTTATGAACTAAGATTACCTATTTGTCGTATTACTTCATCAGAACTTCTACTAATGTCCACAGACCGAGTGCACTTTTTTATTTTGCTTTTGAAACATTTAATTATAATTAAATGATTTAAATTGTAAACTTTCTTGTAAACAAGAGCTCTCTCGGAACTTAGTCGCTAGAAAATCACCGGCTCTCGTTTTGCCCCTCCCCCGTTAAGTAGAATAGTCTAGAGACTGGAGAAAAGAGACGAGTTCTTGCTTGTTTTTTTTTTTTTAATTATTATTGTTGAAATACAAAAGTTGAAACTTGTCAAGTTTCATTGGATTCTTGATTCTGAGCTCATTGATTTCGAACAGCAAGGGAATATAAAGATTCCCTTGTGGAGGGTACATAACATAACACTTCGATTTAATGACTAATAGTTTTAGGCAGGGAATTCATTTTTTGGTACTCATTTCAGTTCGGATCTTTGTGTTAACAGGATAAATCCAATGAAAATACAACAAGTTTCTTTTCGGGCAAAATTAATAAATCTTTTATTAATATCAATTATTTTGGCCAAAATTGAATACTTGTTCTTTCTCTTAGATTCGGGAATGTTAGTTGATGAGGGGGATCGCTCTCCCGGGGCTTGAAATAATATTAAACCATAGGTCCCTTAGCTTAATTGCACTCAAATATGAATGATTTATTCGAATTTGGGAGAGTGATCACACTTAATGACTTTTTGCACTTTTACACACTTTTTTAAATATTTTTTAAAAAAATGTATAAGATCATTTGATTTTTAATAATTTTATGCGAAGAATAAAAAGAATTGTGTGTGAAACACATTCTTTTTGCCTCGATGAAGACTAAGAAGACTCAATGAAGTTAAGAATTTAAGAAGCCATTTCACATCTAATGTCCTAGTTCATAAAATGTTCTAATGACTTATTCTGAATTTGTGTAAAATATATATTTAAAAATATAAATTTTTTCCTTTCCATTTTTTAATCCTTGATGGTCAAATCGTATTTATAATTAAGTAACCAATAGATAATTAATTTTCAATGCGAATTTTATTTAATCGTTTGAAATTTTTTATTTAAATTGTTAAAGCTTAAAACGAAGCCTAAAAATATCTACAGAAAGAAATTCTGAACTTAAACTAATTTCTCTATGTTTTTATTTTTTATATATTATATTATTGTTATATTAAAATTTTCCTTAAGTGGCTTTTTCTTAGGTCACTTAATTCAACGGTCAACAGAAGGTTCAATAAATTCTTTATAAAAAAGCATTTCCATGCTTAAGTTTTTAAGTTAAGATTTTTCTTAAGAGCTTTTCTGAAAACAAGCTTAATTGTCTCATCTCAACTCAACTTAGTTGGCATGAAAAATAATAATTTTATATGACATTCTAATGATATATTGAATAATTAATGTTTTGACATTATACATTTCTATTTTTGAATGTATCTCTAACTTTCCCCATTAGGGGCGGATAATATTCATTAATCGTTAAGGCTATGTACCAAACATCGGATATCATAACTTTAGATTAAGATAAATATTTGTACGATTCTCAACGTTATAAGATAGATCTTATATCTTTGATGATTATTATAGCTCAGGTTAGAGTACTCAAGCGTAAAACTAAGAGGGAGAGAGAGACAGCATATAGAATTCCAGTTAATTTTTGTAATTCTGTCTTTGGTTATTTATTATTAATTTTTCATTTTTAGGAGTAATTAATTTAAATATAAAATAATGGAAAAGGTATTTTTTTTAAATTTAACTCAAAATATCAATGATTTATTAAAAAAAAAAAAAAAGTAGAAAATACCTGTTCAAGATCGTGGGCTGGCCAATTATCGTTAACCTGTAAAAAAAATTTATAATTAGCTACATTCATATGACATATAAATTTCAATTTCTGAAAATGTTAATAAATTCAATTTAAAAAATAAATAAATAAATTATATTTATATCCAACTGAGCTGTCAAAATATCTCATTCGTTAAGCGCGTTTTTTACCCTTCGGGTTCTATATTAATAAATTTTCAATTTGTCAATAAAAAAAAAAAAAAATTCACGCGTTATTTTTATTAAAACACTTTACATTTTCTAATCTTTTCGCAATTTAAATTCATTATCTATTTATTTTTCATCTCTACCAAGATATCAATAACCTCCTGACAATTGATAAATAATAAATAAATAAATAAAAACATTTAAATTGAAATTAAAAAAGAAGAATTATTATATATATATAAAGATCATATCAAGAGACAAATTCCATTTTGCAGTAACTTTAAAAAAAGGAAAGAGTTTAATTTCGTGAAAAAGTTATTTGAGAATACGTCTTTCACGTCCTAATAAAGGAGGCATTTTTAGGGCCTTTCTATATAAACATACAATTAAAAAAATTCCTAAATATATAGTGGATATTACATGAATGGATATCTTAATTAATCAAAATCATGAATTTCTCCTTGAACTTTGACCAAATTATTTATTATAAAGTAGCTTGTTATTATATATTAACTTATTAATTAATTAATATATAATTATATTTCTCTTTTATCTTATACGAAATAAAAAAAAAAACAAATTTGCTATTAATTTGGAAATGATACCAAACGATTGAAAATTGATATATAGAAAATATTAATCAATCATATGTGACATGTAACATCATTTTCCTTTAAAATTTAATTAGCGTTATAAATAGTGATTCAAATTTAATTTTAGAGAAGCACTTGAATATTCACTTGTGAAAAAATTTTTTTGTGATAATACTAATATAATATAATAATAATAATATCTACAAAATATTAATTTAAAATCTTCTAAGAAAAAGTTGTGGGATGTGCTTAGAACCACCATATTTTTATATTAAATTGTTTTATAGCGCTGAATAAAAAAATATAATTTTGGGAAGTAAATAAATTATATTGGCTTTCATTCTGGTGTTCGCATCGGGATGAAAAGACGTGAGATACTCAAAATAAAAGAAAATTGATTTTTATTTTAATATTCGACAAGATAATTAATATTTACACTTTCTTCAAATTTAAATATTCTGGACACAATCCTTATAAATATTTTAATACTCAAGTAATTTATCAATAGATGACAGTCGGGAATTATTTATGGTAATTTCTAAAAGAGTATTTAATTTTCAAATTGTGTTAACAAAAGAAAAATGAAATTTTAAGCTATGATAAAAATGTATAACTAATTCCTGAATGATATGTAATTAAAAGATAAAAGTTTCTGACAGCGGCTGGAAATGTTTTTAAACTTTAATTATATTAAATAATAATTTTTTAATATCGTTGTACTGTTATTTTTTTTCCTTGTATAAATTGGCGTGAAGATAAAAACGGAAAAAAAATTAAGAACAAATGAAAGTATGTAGAGAAAAAATGGTTAAACACAAGTTGAAATAACAAATATAAATATAATAAAAAATAGGCAACGAAGTTGCAACACTTTCAAACGCCATTTAGACAGGTCCAGGGCTGGAGACAAACGTCTATTATCACCGAGTTACAAAATATTTGGCCCAGCGAATGCTTAGAAAATCATGGCGCGCGATAAATATAAATAAAATCTGACTTTGAGAAGTTAAAATTTTTTACATATAGTACATACGTATGTTTTATAGACGTTTATTTTATTATATATGTTGCAACAAAGTTGTACTATTTTTAAAAATTTTTCTTGAATTTTCTGATTTTTTTAAAAATATGTATTTGATTATCCGGACGACCCCTGCTCCGCAATTGTAATTAATATATATGAACTTGCCTTATTAATTTGCCAATGTTTTTTAAACTTATCACTTTGAGAAAATTTATGAGGGTGTACATATCATCACAGAGAGTTACAATCTAAAAAGATCACCATTACTCTCAAGTAATTGACTTCAACTTAATTATTTTTATACTATTTTATTCCAATTATAAAAAAATTATTTCTTCTACATTAAGTGGATTTTTCTTTGTCCTCAAATTATTTTTGGAGATATGGATTTTAACAGTTTAATATATGATATTTTATTAATAAAAAAATTCACAAAGAAAAAGAGAGAGCTATAATTCATTGAGGACGATGGTTCTCTAAGGTCATTTTTCAAAGTCCAAGTATCCTTAACAAAACCATAATTTTGAAAAATATAAAAAAGAGGAAAGGGATAGCGGACGAGAGAGAAATATTCACTACCCGTATCGAATCCTTAAATTATTGCAAGCTTTTGTTCTTTTTAATAAATTTTATTATTGTATAACGCATCCAAAATATTTTCATACTACAATTTGTAATATCACATTAATTTTACCTTCACTTAGTGTTAATAATAAAGTCAAAACTTTTGAAATTATAAATATTATTTTAGTTTCACATGAGTATGTGACAAAGATTTTGCCAAAATCTGAACCGCCAGTACTTTTTAATTTCTTTTTTTCCGATTTTCATAAAATTTTCTACAACAATTTATTTTAAATTTGTATATCAATTACCTAATTAAAGTCATAAAATGTATATTTTTCTTTTAATATGTTAACCTCCTGAGGAGTATTTTATTCTTGCAGTTTTTTTTTTCTTCTTTTTGAATATTTTTGCTATCTATAATATTTGAGGAATCCCAGAAATAATGCAAATCCAAAAATTCTAAATTCTGACACAATTTTTTCTTTATTTTTAAGTAATAAACTCTCTAATATTTTTGAAATATAATATTTTTTCATAAATTAGGTAAAATTTAAAGGATTTGGAATTTTGATGATATAATTTATTTGAAGAGGAAACCCAAACCCCTTGAAGGCATATGTAGTTTTTCTTTCTTTGGCCCATAGCAGAGAAATAAAAATTCAACTAGTTGAGAATTAAAATGAAGAAGCATAGGTCGTAGGAGAGGATCACTTCTATCTTAGAGGGTTGGCGGAATATCGAGAGGCCCCCCTTAAGATGAAAGTATATCGTTGTCATCCTGTTGGTGTGGTTAGATTTATTTTGAATCTAAAAAAAAAGGCAGTATGCAGATAGACAACCTTTAGGTCAAGATTCCACTCAGTTGAGCGGTTTGAATTGAGTATGCCATTTAATCAGGCGATATTTATATACTTGGTCATTTTATTATACTCTCGTTGTTTATTTTTAACTGTACAATTTAGGCTTCTATATTGTTTAGTGAGGTTAATAAATATATATTTACAGTATTTATACAAGTTTAAATGTTTTATAATTTAAATAAATATTTAAAATTGTTGATTTTTTTAGTTCTTTTAAATAATTTATTATCATATAATAGTAAGATCATAATATAATAATAGCGTGTGTGGGCGCCATCTAAATAATAACAAGTTTAAAAATGTATTTGCAAAATATAATTTGTGCGCTAATAAATCAAACTGCCACACAAAATAACTTTTTTCCTTTCACTTTTATTCATGTCTCTATTGTATGAAGGCATAGCATTAAATCCCAGTATCTATATAAAAGTTATTCTAAATTAAATTTTAAGTAAATTTTGCTTTATACATCTTATTAATAATTGATTTTCCCTAAAAGCGACTTTCGAATTATTCCCAACTAGAAACCCGCTTTTAACTATGTGATTAAAAATAATATCTTGTTAAAATATAAAATTCCTGCTCTAATAAAATATTTAAAATAATTGGTAGCTGTGGCATCACCAGATTTTAAATAAGTAATTGAATATATAGGCTACTCTTTAATTATCGAAAAATCTATAGAATATTTGATAAATTGATCTCTTTAACTCATCTCGAAAATTTTTCTTGTTATTAATTAAATAATTGAGCCTCTTTTGTCCAATGCAAGCAGAGATTATACAGTATATAAAAGTGATATAAATTTTTCTAATATTTGAACAAGCTTTTTATATTTAAAAATTATTTTTTGTTATATTTTTTATTATATCGCCCTTTTCTAATTGAAAAAATTGCATACTTTCTTTTTCTTTAGATTGTCTTTTTTGTTTTAATAAATTATTGTTACATCGAATCTTTGGTCGCTCGCTCTTTATATATTATATAAACTCTTTTCTTGTTTAAAGGAGCTCCATTAACCCCTATATAATGATCTTGTTATTACCACTTATAAAAGATGATAAATTCTATTATAATTTTCTAACAATCAAAGCAACAAAAAACCTGAAAAAATTAAATCTCAGTAATTAAAATTTTATCTAAAAATAGGAAAATTGCTGTGGCCATACAGCCATCAAATAAATAATAAATTATTGAAAATGATTTATACCACAACCATGGAAATTTAATATCAGAATGGTCTCAGTAAACTGCAACTTTCGTGGATGGATCTATATCAAAGGTCAATAAAATTTATTCACGCCTCTAAGCTTAGTTAAAAATTAAATTTCTTAAAAATTCGTAGAAACGAATTTGCGTAAACTTCACAAAGATCTTTCTTAAATTAACTTAACAAAATAATCATTCTTGGATTTAAGAAATAGGGTGTGACTCTCGTTTATCTTTTAATGGGTGTATTGATTTAGCCATGAATTAATTTCTATAAAAACATTATATATTATTTCCAAAAGACAACAAACCCATTTATATAGGTTTCGATATATATTGGTGCTTATTTTTCTCAGTGCATTTATTTAGTTTGATAATGGACATTTTAATAAATTTGTTTATTTATTTTTCATTGAAAAAATCGAGACTAAAAATTACCTTTTTTGGCTGTGATAAGATATCATAATAAATGCCTTATTATTTTTTTTTTTAAGTTTCGGAAATTTTTTAATTTCAAATAGTTATTAATTTTCAATCTTTTCTGAAATTAGACAGCGTGGCCAGTTTCTAGTGAATAGATAGCACGCCAATGCCACGGAAAGGCTGGAAATCCTGGGTTTGACCCCTCGGGGAGCTTGATAACATCCAACAAAAAACTCATAATCTAAAAAATATGGTGTGAAAAACGCATATCACACAACTTTCTTTTACTTAGGTAAGGAAAAATAACTGATGTACTGTCACACCAGAATTTTTGCATCGAGCCCCATTGGTAGCCATTTAGTACCAATTTAATCAATTTTGTTAAAGTAATTTAAGAAACAGAACGGTTACTCCGGCCATTTACCCGAACAAATAACAGTAAAGTGGCCCTAAAACAATTTTAAGGGATAATGGTTAATACATTTCAAAGATCATCTAATAAGTAATTGATAAATGAATTTTAATCAAAATCATTTGAGAGAATTTTGAGAAAATCGAAAAAAAAAAAACTAAAAAAAT
>JAAAKE020169467.1:0-11544 GCA_010014785.2 Anisolabis maritima
ATATCCTAAAAAATGCAATAAATAATTTTACAAACTCAAAAGTTAATATCAAATGTGTACGTGGATGGCAACCACGAATTACCAGAAGAACTAAGGGTGGCATTTCTTCAATTTCCTATATGTTTCTTTCGCTTGGTTCCTCTTTAAAATGCATTTATAATTTTTTTAATGCCTTCTAAAATTGCAAATCTGCAAAATCCTCT
The DNA here is from genome assembly GCA_010014785.2 of Anisolabis maritima. Classification (NCBI taxonomy): domain Eukaryota; kingdom Metazoa; phylum Arthropoda; class Insecta; order Dermaptera; family Anisolabididae; genus Anisolabis; species Anisolabis maritima. The sequence goes on from JAAAKE020169467.1 coordinate 204, forward strand.
TGAGAAATAATATTTGAAAATTCTTCCAATTTAAAAGTTTGCTATCAGTGGTCAAATATTGTCCACCTTTTAGATTAATAAATAAATAATTTGAGGATGAAGGATACATTTTCTTTCTATAAAAATATAGGCTTATATAATAAATTTAAAATATTTTATTTGAAAAGTCAACTTCCAACATATACATATAAACTCTGGTTGGTTAAAGTTGAAGTTGACAAACTTCAGATTCGAATAACAGAGTCAAATATATTCAAATTGAAAACTTTATCAGAATAGAAGGGCAACATATGTATCCCCCAGCCAGATTATATTAAAAATATGTCCAAAAGAGGGGGGAATAGCTTTATGCAATATGAACTATTGAATTCATTTGAATTTTATTTTGAATCTACCCAGAATAACATCTTTGAAACCAATCGATTCAAACTCCTCTTGTTTTTTTTTTTTTTTTTCAAAACTTTCGTTCCCCTACTAATATAGGTAACTTTTTTTTTTATGTATGATTATAAAAGAAACAAATTTTATGATTTTTTAATAGTTACAAAAAATTGCCTACTTACATCTTAATTTTTTACTTTCACTTACATGATTTAGTATAAGGAAATGTAATGTGATCATCCAAAAATTCCCTGAGTTCAAAAAAGTCCCGCAAAATGAGGCCTGTGTATGAAGGATTTGTCACAGAAATTAAAGGACCTTGAGGCTGAAATTAAATATTTTACAGTTTTGATTCTCAGAAGTTGATAGATGAGTAGGTGGTAGCTATTAACTTTTTAAATACACTGTTAGTAACGAAGAAAACAGTTGCTGTCAGGAGAAAAATAAAGCAATTATATTTCTGATCAACGTTTCTCAACGTTTCAAGATCAAAATTGTTATAAAATACACATAGATATCACTATGTTATAATATATAATATTTTCTAACAATATTTTGAATAAAACCATTTGATAGTGTATGTTTGAACGAACTCTGTAGAGTTCTTTGCGCCCGATATATCATTGTTTTATTTTTCTCCTAACTTTCGAATACAGCCATATCTCTATCGTAGTTAGTAATTTTTCTTCAATATTTTTTTACGTTTTTTTTCTCAAAATCGATTCTCACGATTTTGATTAAAATTCATTCTTAAATTAGAAGTATTAAAATTTTCTCTAATTGTTTTTTGTACCATATAATTTACGAATTAACATATAGTAGAGCAATATTTTTTTAATTTTTAAAGAAAGAAGAGAGTTGTTGCTATGTTGGAATTATAATAGAGGAAAAGGCAAGATCAGCAAAAAGGCAGCCTTTGGAACGCAAAATTGAGATGTATCGATCGAGTTTTTCTCGTTCATCTTTAGTCAGCATGTATTCGAAATATACATATAACAATGTAAACTTATATGAGCGACAGTTTCATTAGCGTGTGTGATGATAATGAGACTGTATTTGCACATCATTGTCGCTCAGATATGAATACATTGTTATATTTATATTTCGAATACATGCTGACTGAAGATGAACGAGAAAACCTCGTTGATTCGTCTCAATTTTAAGTCTTATTGCTGATCCTGCTTCTCTATTATTTTTAAATTTTAACCTCATTTATTTATGGAAAATTCGCACTCTTGCTGCTTGATTTCTAAGTACTTTTATGAGCGATAAAAATTTATTTAAATTATATTGGCTATTATTTAATTTAAATAAATAAGGCCGGAGTCTCTGAGTGATTATTCATTCTCTCTAGGCCCCTCTAATTGATGTCTTTTTGAATGGGTAAAATAGGGAGGTTTTTTTCTATTAAAAAACGATCACTCTATTCTTTTGGATCTAATAGTATTTAATTTTTGAGTTTGCTAATAAAATCAACTGATATGGTCAGGATATCCCTCACACCCTTACGGGGTCACAAAATCTTCTAATAAAAGAAAGAAATTTAATACAAGAAATTGAATCTTTTGGCTAAATATTGTAATTTGTTATCTAATGATAATGATCTGATAGAAAATATTCCTGGCCTCATTGAACTTGAAGAATAAGAAAATTTCCAGTTTGTAGAGGGACACCAAAAGTTGATGAAATTAAGCATTAAGAATTATATAAGGAAAAAAATGAATAGGAAGACATAGCCAATAAAAAATTTTTTTAAATAAATACTTCCTAAAATTAACCATAACTCCTTCAATAAAGTTTCCTTGAATCGCAAGTGGTAAACCAAAATTAATAGCTTAAGAATTAGGCACTGCTGCTTTTCACACGCTTATTTAATTACCAAAGAAGATCTTCCTAAACTATGTGAATTGTTCGCGATATTCCTCAAGGAGAAGAAAACATAAATTGGAAAATTAAACACTAAAAAATGATAAAAAAAAATTTCGAAAGTTTATTTAAATTTCTAAGAGATATTAACATTTATTATAAAATATAAACATAAAGTGGCCTTCTAGTTTAGCCTTGTAATCGATCGCGGCCCAAATACTAATTAATAATAGAAATAATAATAATGAAAATTCTTGCTGATCTATCAAAATGTTAAATTTCTTGTGATTACAATTTCTCTATGATCTTCCTCGGTCGTTAAAAAAAAAACGAATTAATTATCATTATAAGTATTTTATTTTTATCAGGTTATATTTTGTCTTTTAATTTTTTTTGTTCTTATCTAAATAATAATAATAATAATAATAATATTTTTTTATATCCATTATCTATATTTGCCTGTGTGGAAAAAAGATACAATTACCGGGATTAAACATTCTTTGAAGATAGAACACGTTCTTTGGAGCAACTAAAAGTTTTTCACTGAGATTCATTGCCATCATGTTAACTAACAGCTTTGGGTAAAGAGCACTCCCACAGAGATCACTCTGATTAAGTAAGGTCTCTCTGAACCTCAAACGGCTGACTTATTTATGAGGATACGATCCTTATAAATAGGGAAGATGGTTCATAAAAGCTTTTAGCCTAGGAGAGTCCAAATAGGACATTAGTTCTTTGTAAATCTCTATCTTTAGAAAATTTTTAAAATATAAATATATTTGTATAAATGTAAAATAAAAAAAAACAAAACATTTTTTATATAATAATATTTGAATCTATTAATTGTAAAATAAAAAAAAATTTGATGGAACTCCCTTTAGGAGTTGATTTACCCTAACAGATACTTTAAAACAATTGAATTTTCTATTGAAAAAATTATCTTTAGTAGCCTAATTTCTTATTTAGTATAATATAAAAATATTCAATCAGACCTGCCCTTACAGCTAACTTTGTATTACCTAGTTTATTTGATCCGTAGCTTTTTGTCTTTCTAATTGCCGTAGCCAGAATTTCTTTTACAAGGAAGAAATGGGATAAGAAATGCTGTATCGGAAGTTATCTTGATTTAATGATGTTGGAGTCGGATGGAGATTAAAAAAATTTTTCTGAAATCCTGAAAAATAAAAAATGGTAACTAGAAAGAGATAAAGTTACGGTTCAAATAGAGTGAGTGACACCAAGCTAGCTGTAAATGATGCAAAGTGTAAGTCTGATTGAATATTTATATATTTTTTCATTATTATTCCCATTACTTGAGTCATGGAGGTATTGTAATCATAACACTTTTGAGTTTTGAAAGTTGCTAAAAGAGATATTAGGCTATTAACGATAATTTTTTCAATAGAAAATTCAATTTTTTTAAGAAATCTGTTGGTCTAAATCAACTCCTAAAGGGGCTATTTAAGGTGTTTCAGCAATTTTTTATTCCATTAATAGGTTTAAATATTAATATAAAAAATATAATCAAGTAAACATCCGATTCAGCATCCAAGCCAGTTCTTATTGGGAAGGAATTTTATTTTTTTGTCAAAGGTATCTTAATTTTTGCAATCTTAATTATTTTTCCATATTTATAATTTTCTTTTTTGAATGATTTATTGGTGTTTGGGGAGCTCTTATCCCCGAAAAATAGCCAACAGCCCGGCGCGAATCCGGGTGCTCTTACTTGCGATATAGATGCTCATTTTTCTCCCATTGTCACACAAATTTAATTCAATGGATCTCTGCAAAATATTGACTCCCTCAAAGTGTCTCAATTTAAAAAGAAATCTTATAAAAATCTTTTTTCAATTTACGAGTTTAAGGTAAATATCATAACATCGCTTCCCATTCCATTGAAAATCATCCTTTAGGTGGCGGACAACATAGAAATTCTAACCGATTGGCAAAGTGGCGTGAATTTAACCAAATTTCGTCTATATAAGTCAACTGAAAATTTTAAACTCGCAAGATGTGCTTAATTTAGAGATTAAAACCCCCGCGAGTGCCTCATTTTTTCAATTTACAAGTTTAAAGTAAATATCTCGAAATTGAAATTTTCTTCCCTTAATAAATATTTTCAAAAAGTTTCTGTTAATTTTTAAGAATTGGTTGGGGTCCTATTAGAGATATGTATATGTATTCGAATGATCGACACATGAATAAAAATCTTATTTTAATTTCTCTCTATGACTGACTGCATCTTATTTGGAGATAAAAAAAATTTCTCTTCATATTAAACATTTGTCAAGAAAAATCGTCAAAAAATTCATTATTTTTTTTTTTTAGAAATTGTTCTTTGAGAATAGGATTATCAAAAAAAAAAGAAAGAAATCTTTAAGTACATGTCTTTTGGTAAACCCTATCTCGTTGGACTGGTATTATAATAGACCAGAGAGTTAATTATGTTGCCTAGAAGAACAGGAAGGTTGAGGGAGAGTTTTTTCTCTTTCGGTAAATCCGTCTATGACCATTTATTATTTTTTTATATTTTGCTAAGGTATGACCTCTTTTCAAATATTATTTTGTTTTCTCGTTTTTACCATTCTTAACGTTTTTTCGTGGCGCAAGTATCCGTGGTTATTGCCCAATGCTTTGGAACGCAATCCCCAACCTCATCCCCCAACCAAACACGAAGGCAACCAACCTCTCCCCCATATATCGTGTGGTTGATCCGAGCGTAGAGTCCACCCACCCCATCCTAAAATAACATATGCATGGCGCGCGCGCTTTTACTCCAGTTCTCTCTCTAGGCTCCAGATAGATCCCATATCGGAAGACATTTCTCGGGGGCTGGACCCCGGCCCCTTGTGTTATGGAGTCTGCATTTATTTATCTCGGTGGATGCTAAGGCCGGCTTCCCCAACCCCGCAAAGCATAAATAGCCTTATGACTTCGTCGCCGTCGCCTCCCTCCCATAGTCGATGCTGCTGCCGTGCTGCCGTGTCTAGCACCAATAATATCCTGTTTATATAGCTGAAATGCTTTATTTGTTAGCTTGCATGTTTTTAGCCTTTGTTATTTAACAGCGTTGCAGAGGAGGGGAGGAAGCTCTTTTTTTTATTCCTTAATTCTTCGAAAAAATAACTCAATTAGAGACAAAACTTTAAGAATAAAAAATATATTAGAAAAATAGAAAAATTAATATATTATAAGGGAAATCTGGACCAAAAGAATATTATCTAAACTTTACTACAAAATTCAATTTATTTTGTGAATCTATTATTAGTAATAAATCCTTCATATTTTTATTCTTGAAATTAGACAGCCCATATATGTTCATTTTATAAGGGCTAGAAAACATTTTTGTTTTAATTTTTTCTCAAAGGGGGGGGGGGGGGAGGTGAAAAGAATAACAGTTTCCTAATCTGGTTATGTTATTCTTTTATAGATGGTCGTTTTCGGAATTCCATAAATCTTAATCGTGAATGACTCGACCAAGCCACCTCACGCGTATTACAAAGTCTCTCCGGCCTAATTTCCTCTTTTTTTTTTGTTTGTTTCTCTCTAGAAGAGAGAGAGAAGGTCACGTGCATGACTCTCCCTGCCTCTTCTCACCTATATACAATTCCAAAAAGGATTGATTATAAAAAGAGTTTAACTTTCAATCTCTTCCTTTTTAAAAATTAGACCGAAGGAAATAATAAATTTAGGTTGATGAAAATAGTAAAAAAAAAGAATAGAACCTAGTGTTAGGTAAGATAACACGTGGTCGCTTCCTCACTACTTCTAAGCCCCTCTACACGCCTGCCAATAGAATTTAAATAAATTATTTATTATTAATCAATTTCTCTTTTAACTTTAGATATTAAATGAATCGTAAATAGAATTTTCGGATTTACTTTCTCCTGACCGCTAGTTGGCTATAATATATATAACTTAATATAAAGTTTTTTACTAACATTTGAGAAACGGTTATTTTTTATTTTTTCTCTCCCTAAATGATTTATTTATAATATTTTAAATCATAGACGTACTTAATTGGAACTTTCAATTTAGGGCTTTTTTTTTTTTGATCTAGTATTTTATGTTAAATTGAAATTTTATTTAGTTATTTTATTTTGTAGTTTTAAAAATTAACATATACAAAAGTATATATTATTATTAACAAGTGATTAAAAACAAAATGTTTCTAGATCATAACATCTCTTACACCTCTTGAAGAAGCATTTCACATCCTAAGTGTTCCTGCACCCCTACATTAGTGTTTCAAGGGGAAATTTTTCTCACTAAAACTACATTATTTAATATTAAATTCGTTTGAAACTGATTAACGAGGGCAAGATTCTTACTTGGGGAAGGAAGTAATCGAAAAATTTTTTATATTATTTTTAGAGTTGCTTTTTATTTTATTCAAGTGGTCCTTGATAGAAATTCTATTTAAACTTTTTTGTAATTTTTTTAAATCTATTTTATTATTTTTTGACTTTGGGGTCGTCTACCCTTTCCACCACAACAAGAGTTAAGAAAATTTCAGAAAAAAATTAGGCCAGGACCAGAAATGTAAGTGGAAAGAAAAAAAAATAGATAAAATTTCGATACGGTTAGAGGTAAAAAATGAATAATTCAATCAACAATTGAACTAAAGAAGCTGTCTCTGTTTCAATTTTGACATTTATTATACTTACCTGCTTTGAGTTTGGCATACTTGTATATATTTAGATACTACCCATATAATCTCTACTTACCACTCATTGGAATTCAGTATAATTTAAATAGATTGTATTCGTTTTGGGAACAAAAACCACGTTTCTTTTGTTAGTTACTAATTATATTCCTACGGAATATATATTTACATAAAATATAATAAAATTTCTTTGAAATTCAATCCACTTTTTAAAAATATGATATTGTTTCTCCATTCTCTTTAAATTTAATTAATTTTTTTTTTCTTTCTTTCGTAACGTAACGTTTCGTTGCGGACTATCAAATCACATAATCTGCATAAGGTCGTACTTTTATTGCTAGCTCATGAAATTCCGAGCATCGATGGGACACAACCGGTCGGGTAGACCTCGTAAAATGGTTTTATCCTGCCGCTAAACATACTCATTCAATTAGAATGGCTTAACTATATGCGCATCTCTAGGGATGCCGTGTATATATATATCTCGAATGTTTTGGGTGATATACGGCGGTCATTCATTCCCTTACAAACTTAAGCTTAGATTTCGAATACGATTCTATATCCCAAAGACATTCGATACGAGTTCAACCGTAAAACTGGAAAAAATATATTCCTATACGCGAATAGGTTACAAATTTCTCTAATAAGATTCCCGATTTATTAAAATTCCAGAAGAGTTTTTTTCTGGTTACTTGCAATAGAGTACAATAAAATTCTTGAAATAAAATTTTTTTTTGATAATACGTAATTATTAAACATCAGATGATTATAAACTAAAAAAGAGCATATTAGGCGCCTAAAAAGGCAATAAAAATATAAAAATTATTAAAAATTGGCACTAAGAATAGGAAAAAAATTGAAGAGAAAAAAATTTTTTTTTTTGAATTTACAAATAATCAAAAAAAAAAGTTAATATAACGATTTACTAGTCTATTAGTCATAATAGAAAAAAAAATTATTGATCTCTAATCTTATAGCAATAAATTTCTATCATTTTTTCTTGAGAGAAAATTTTCCGTTTATACTGTTTTGAAATTTGAATATCATTTCATTTCTTACAAACTTCCTTTCCTCAAATACTTTTTCCAAAAAAATTAATCCAATGATTAACAATAGGAGAGGACCTCGCGTTTCTAATTGATGAATGGAATCTGCAAGAAACTATTAAATAATAAAAAATAAAATCTTCTATTAACTCTCTGTGTAAAGTGATCCTTTTCGAATTATAAATATTTAACAATATTTGAAAAATTTTAAATTAATATATAATATATTGTTTTATTTATTCAATTAAGTTGAAATTTTTTATTTTTCTATAACTTCCAAAAAGGCATTAATAAAAACTAATAAGCCTAAAAGTCAGAAATAGGCAAAAATACGAATAATAGAAATTAATGTCGACAAGGCACTAATAGGTCTAAAAGGTACTTAAAACTTCCGTTAGATTTCTTGATATTTGCCGAAATATCTATTTTAAAATTTGTAATAGGTTTTTTCATAAAAAATCCATCTAAACATCCAAGGGCTAGTTATTAAATAATAATCATTTTGAAAGTGGGCAAATTATTGAGCCTTAGTAATATCAGCATTATCGTTTTCATTTAATGTTTCATCAAATAAATGAAAATTTATTTCAACATCTGACATTACAATTTAATAATGTAGAGGGACCTAAGAGACGAGTCCAGGAAAATCGACACATTACAACTTTTGGCATTCGCCATAACTTGGCAAGAACCCTAACGACTCAACTAATCTCAGCATTCGAGAAATAAATTAAATTTTACTTAGTTCTTAATCATCTAATAATATAGTATAATTCATAATTTATTTAATCCGAGACAAGTTTAATTGAAAACAAGCTAAATTAACCAGGAGTTAAATTTGTTTGAAATTTTTAAAGTTATATTGTTAATAGAAAACTTGTTTTTATTTTCGAATATCATTCTACTATATATAATAGTAAGTGGACAGTATTATGATCATGAAATGACCCGCAAATTTAAAAAATATCTTTACGTTTCAAGTCAAAAGAATCCCAAAAATGCATATGTGCGTGGCTTATATTTCTAGAACTACTCAACAGAGAAAGATGAAACTTTATACAATCCTTATCCTAGAAGAGTCAACGAAGGGGGACGGTCAAAAAGACCCTACAATATCTATTAAGAAATAAATTTTAATGCAAATATTTCGAATTGCCTACGCAATTTATCTTCAGGGCGGATAAATTTTTTGTGTGGACTATAATAAAATTATGAAAATAAACATCCGGGGCGGGTAACATCGATTGGGAGTAAAGCAGGACAATAATCCACACAAAAAACCCATCTACACTGGAGATAAATTGCGTAGGCAATTGGAAAAATTTGTTTGTTGGATTAAAAACAGCTTTTTTTTTCTCCATTTCCTATTCTAATCTGAAAAACAGTAATAAATATAAACTTATTAAGGAATATTAAATGGTACGGTCAACTCTCGTGAAAGTTTGGCAACATCGTTGTCTATTTTTATTTTTGATAACATTTAAATAAAATGAATGTGAATTAATTAATAAAATAATAAACTGTTGGAAATAGATAATTCCTTTAACTTGGAAACGTGTCTTAAAAGAAAAGCTAAGAAAGGACAATGCCACTTTTATTGATTTACAATTCATTGTATTTAAATATGTAATTTAAATGAATTTTATAAAAATTGGTTAATAAGCTTTATAAGACAGAGATCGATAGATATCAAACCAAACGCAGAGTTTCATGTTATTCTTCTTCGTAACAAGGTGTCTGGCTACTCCCATGGTTCAAAATCATGCCCATTTGTAAAAACCTCTAAAAGTCTAAATTGGTATTGGTTACCTCTCTTTTTCTATGATTAATTTAAAATAATACACTAGCGGATTAAGGATTCTTGTTTTGGGAGAAGGGGGGGGGGGGGAAAGGACTTAAATAAAAATTTTTATATTCCTTTTTTCTTCAAGTATTTATTATTAGAAATTCTCTTTCATACATTTGTTTTTTTGTAATTTTTTTTTCATATTTCTTAGTTTCGACAGATATATATATGATATTAGCATGAAAAAAATAACCATTAATCGTCCATATTTATCTAAATTAATTAGTAGTGTATATTTTTATACGACAAGACCTCTACTTCAACTAACTCTATGGAACAGGCGCATTCCCTTGTTTTTATTGAAATTTCTCTTGATTAATGTAAATGAAATATATAACTGTGTGTGAGGATAATTCTCAGACCTTTATTTAAAAACGTATCAGAGAACCAACGTCTCCTTCTTCAGGACTAGTGGGCTCTTTTTTATTTTAATACTCCAGGAGATGTTGGTTCACCAAAACGTCCGCTGATTTTTAAATAAAGACCCTTCATTTATTCATTTAATCATCGCTAGGCTCTTCCAGATTTAAAATTTATATTGTTTGTTGCATTTGATTTTTTGGCATTACTTCCCCCTTACAAATAATATAGAAGACAATAATTTCTTCAAAATTTGATTATAGAATTATTAATTATATATTATTGTTGGGTTTCTTATATAATTTAAATAAATCTCCACCCACAAAGTCATTTGTAATTAAATGTGAGCATAGCTAATTGGCAAGGAGTATAGAGAGGGAGTGAGAGAGAAGAGAAGAGAGATTCGTTATCTGATTCGACATTACGACCAATTAGCTTTATGACGCGTTCATAGCAGACAACGTTCTATTACTTTTACATTTAACTTGTTGCTTTATTTTATCAAATACGCTTCTTTCTTTCTTTCTTTCTTTCTTTTTTTTTTTAAGTAGAAAAGTTACACTAGGGACTTAAGTTTTAGTCTTAGGTATTATTTTCCTTACTTTAAAAAATAATTTATGTTTATATTAACCTTAATTTGTTATTAACAACCTTAAGATATTTTATAATAGTTTTTCATTTTCGAATTGATTTGTTACGGTGATTATTGTTGTTGTGGTTTTGTAATTGCATCTAGACATGCAAACAGTGCTTTATCTAATGCATCACGGAGCCACTATTCCCTTCCTTTCTCTTTATGCTCTTAAATTATCTTTTAAAAAATTATTTTACGATTAAAAGTCAAAATTACATAATTAATCAAATCCACTGCAAAAAGATGATATAACAACAAAAAAAAAAAAAACTAAAAAAAATCCAAAAAGTTTTTTTTTTTTTTAGGGGGGGAGGGGGTAAAATTGACGTCATTTGACTTCCTGTCAGAATAATTTAGTAGGTTTGAATTTTATTTTGAGTTATTCCAAATTTACAGTGATAAGAGGGATAACGACATAACGTGTCTAGCCCATCGATGTCGGTTATCAAACAGATATCACAAAATCCTAAGAATGTAAATTTGTCCTGAAGAAGCCCTGAAAATGAGCCAAAACTTTATAAAATATGATTTAAGTAGTTGTT
>JAAAKE020169489.1:0-11542 GCA_010014785.2 Anisolabis maritima
GACTTGTTTTTCCTAGTAGGCTGGTTTATTTTTCTATATCTACGGCCATCTAAACTCCTCTCATATTTATTTAAATTAATTTATAGACAATATAATTTAAATTAATTTTATTGCTAAGGGGAAGCAAATATTTATCCTTAGGCAATGAAGCAGTAGCTTTACCTCTGCTTTAAGGGACTGGAAAGTTGGGGTTGTTAGATTTGTCTCTTATTAAAAAAAATTTTTTTTTAAATAAGAGATGGTTTCTTTTTAAAATGACCGTTTCAATGTGATTATTTATAAGAACGAATCACAATATGGAATATTTTTTTTTGGTGAAATAAAAAAAAATTCGATTAATTCACTTGAGAAAGAAATTTAAAACAAAATCTTAAATTCTGTTAAGATTTGTTCATTAATTTTAATCTTAAAACGAATTTCCTTCTCATAGTTTTATTCTAAGAGAGCTTAAATCCTGCAAAACATCTCAAGAGAACGGTTCTTTGCCCTGCCCCTCCTCCTCATTTCTTTCGTTCCTTTCCTTCTACATTTCTTGTCCGGATGTTTTGCTCAATTTAGACCCGAAATGACAAGACGCAGAAAGAGAGAGGATCTTACTTACCAACCTACCTTAAGTGAGTAATTAACGAGAAATAAACAAATTGACAAATATTAAGTTAAAAATAAATATATATATTTTAAATATTTACATTGAAAACAGAAATGATGACATATTCCCCTTCAACATGTCACATGACATCTAGGTCAGGATAATAGGAAGAGGAAGGGATCAAATCAAATAATATTTGAAAATAATATATTATTTTTTAAATAAATGTAGCCATTAAGAGAAACATAAATAATACAGCAAATTATATATTAAATAAAATTATTACCAATCATGGCACCAAAACAGTCTTATTTGAAAAATAAACAATAAATATAATAAAGCTCTGTTGCTTGCGATTTTGAAATTAATTTTAACCAAACTCGTTAGATGGGAGTGCATATAGAAAATGTCTCTTTACGAGTGAAATTTTTATTTCTCCATATATTTCTCTACTTTTATAAAAAAATGAATTAAATATATTGATAAATATAACTTTATTATATATTTATTATTTAAGTTTTCCAAAATTTAAAAAAATATTTATTTGTTGTTTTTTTCTTTTATACAAATTTTTTGTCTCGTGATCCTCCTCTAACTCAAATTTTTCTTTTAAATTTTTTTAAAAGGTCAAATTCCTGGGACGTCCCAGGGTCATGATCCTATATATTCGCATCTGATAACCCTCCCATATAAAAATGCATTAAACCCTAACTGTGGATTAAAATAAAAGAAAAAATTATAAGAATTGACTCAGATTTAAATCCGCCTTTGCTTCCAGGAATAGTAACGAGATTCTTGTTTAATAATCAAAGGGTCATAAATTTATTAAAATTCGATGAAATTTATTAGTTTTTCATCATTTTGTTGGAGGAAATCCTCAAATTGAACTTCTATTTAATAAAAAGGTCGATGCTACGGGAGAGTAATTGGCCCCTTCCTTTGCCATTTTCATTTTTATATCAAATATAATAAATTTGCTGGCAGTCCCGCAATGCGGGAATAATAAGGTCGAAGAAAGAAGAAAAATTAAATTTAATCGTTGCGCAACGTTATTATTGCAGAAGGTTTGGAAATCACAGATAACTTACTTTTTATATCAAATTAAAAAACTCACTGCGAATAAATCCTTTATAGGGAGGGCAGATGTTGTTAATTTTGTAAAAAAAAAAAAGTGAGCAACGAGGTCAGCTCTTGAGCGAGAGAGGTACCCAAACTAACGGATCCAACTTGAATTCCAGGTCAGGGAAATATTTTTGGAATTTGTAATTATTCTTATTTTTTTTTCTTGTTAATCTTTTACTAGATTGTTTTAGTGTTATCTTTTGACAATATTTTCCCATTTAAACAATAGTAGAAAAAAAAAGGAAGGTATTTTACTGTTGGTTACCTAAAAAACAACACAAATTGAGTAATATAGATTAGTTTTGAATTGAATAGGTTTTTAAAAACAATGACTCTAGAGATATCTTATTAAATTAAATTGCCGAATTGTCCTTGAGATCCAACTTAAAGCGCATCTTTGTCAACTAACAAAGGGGAGCAATTCTTGGGATAATGAAAAAAAAAATTTCCAATAGAGCAAAGAAATGACTTTAAAATCCAACATTTGTTCCCAGAAGTTGAGATGTATACATTCAAAAACAGAAATTTCACTGTGTCCTTTATTTTGTTACCATGTGTTTTTTTTTTTTTTTTTTTTGATTACAAGACTCAGGAAATAGGAGAACTTTCGGGACAAAAAGGGAGGAGGCCTTTCCGTCATAAAACTCTTGGGGTGAATTATTATATTGTGTTTATACCTGTCAGGGGTGGGGGGCAGAATAACAGATACCATAAACAATTTCCGTTTTTAAAATAATGTTCTTTGTTAAAACCTAATAGATGATACTTGCACTTTTTCGGGAATATCTTTTTCTTAAAATATTTACATACAAATTTAGATTAATAAGTTTATACATATTTTGAACTGTGCCAACCAACCGGAGGTTAGGTAATCGCCAAAAAAATCGTAATTGAATTAAATCGCTACGAAAATGTTTTTTAAGCTCCCCTGAATCCATTTAAGAACGTACTTTTTAGAATGTCTGGGTATCTATAGTAATTTCTTTCGTCTACAATAACTCAAAAAATATTGATACGATTGTGCTGAAATTTTATATACATAAATGCCAAGAACTAAAAGATCATTAGGGGGAGGTACTATTTTTTTTTCTTAGATAACATGTAGTTTTTTTTTTTTACTTTTTATATTCTGGAACTAGACCTTCTCCCGATTACAGTAAAAATATAACAACACTAGTAATCTAACTTTGTTACAACTTTGTTAAAAAAATGATTTTAAGTTGTAGTTGGAGCCATGCTGGCATGAGACGAAATCAAGTTTATAAACAAAAAAAATAAAATAATAATCAAATAATAAATGCGCAATTTAAATATATTACAATCAATTATTACTAATTTAATTATAGACTCAATAATTAAGGAAATCCCAGTATGATTTGTTAATAAATCGTTAGGAAAGTTGACCGTTCGACTTAGTCAGATTTGTTTCCTCTATTTATCAGAGGATAGGAAGGAAAGATTCTCTTGATTTTTCAACTCAGAGTTTCTTACCAGAGCCTATGGACGGATACAGACTTTAATTTTGGAGGGGGCAGTCGAGGGGCGGATCCGGAAAGAAGTTCTCCCTCTTAAAATTTTTGAAAATTAGAAGAATAAACGGCCTATTAAAACGTTGATGTCGCATACGACATGAATTCTAACTTAAATATCAAATTTGAGCCTCGAACATTTTTTAATTTTGAGATATTTTATTAAAAAAGGTTTCAGGAGGCCGATTTGTTTTGCAATTTATTATACTATGCTTTCTCCTATACTATATATTACATATATAGGAAAGATAAAGAAAAAATGAAACGTTTTTATTCTTTGTTAAATTTTTTTTGAAAGGGTCATGATGCCCTGTCCCTAAACTCGAGTTTTCTAAAAGCAATTTAGGAAAGGACATCCATTTTCTCCTAAGATTTAGTTGTATTTTTTGACTGATGCACTTTCTACTCATTTTATTAATAATAATTAATAGAATATAAAAAGACATTGCTAACTTCATTATATTATTTCTTATTTAATTCCCTTTCATGAAATTAATACAACAACATGATGGTTTTTATTATTCATTAAATTCTAGATACTCTCTTAATGACATCTTTTCAAGTTTGAGGCCCTTAAGTTGAGGGTTTTTGACCTACCATAATGAACACAAGCAAAGAACGAGACAAACATGGATCTTTTGTTATTGCTGACAGGAGCATATCGAAGATTTTAAAAACAAAATCTATAGCTATCCGTGTGTTTCCCCAAAATAAGTGAAAAGCTTATAATTTACAACTTTTCTTTAGGGAAAAATCCAGATGTCACTTTCTTACCTTTCTTGGTCATAAAAATTTTAAATAGAATAATTTATTATTCATCTTTTATGTGATTCAAGAAAGAAGCGAAAAAATTTCATTTAGGTTTATAATTAATAAATTTTTTTTAGTTAATAAAATTTCCTTATTTTTTTTAAGTGAAAGTGATTTTAGTTCGTCGATTTCAAGTTTAATATCTTCTTCCCTGAGATGAGAGAATGAATGAGGTGAAAACAAAGTTGCCAACTTGACTTGAAAAATTCCTCTGAAAGAAAGAGAGATAGAAAGGGACCGCAGTGCAAAAAAAAAGCAAAAGAAAGTATAAAGTCCTAGACACCTCCATCTTCTTTCTCTCTTTTCTGGTTCCGTTCTTTCCTCTTCGTGAAGGTCGTCCAAGGCAATCGGCCAAAAGACACAACTGTACACCCAACTTCTCAACCTAATAATTAATCTTCATATAATGAATTTAAATCTCAGATTTTCTATGGATTATTACTTTTAATTAGAATTTATAATTAAGACAAGAGAGACATCTATCTCCGGATCTTTAAAGCTTGTTATGACATTGAATTGAATTCAAATGGAACCTTTAATTGGTGCCAACCTCGATTTGTTTCTTGAAAACTTTCTAATAGCAAGGCCCCCTATGGCTACCATAGCTATCTTCATTCTTGTTTATTATGTAAGCATATTGAATTGAGAATCGGCCGCTTATTATCTAACCTAAAAATTAAAAATAATCACCAGTTAATGAAATTGGTGGGAATTTTTTGTTACTCGTGTTTCTGAAATTAATGGAGGGATGTCAAAGGCTCGTTCGGTTGCATGCATGCTAGGCACCAAAATGGCAATTGAGTTACTGAGTGGCTAGTGAGTTAAGAGTTTTAGAGGAGAGGCTTTCATCAGAGGCCAGTTGCGGGTTGCGAGCGAAACCGACGACCTACTGGCCTACATTGCCGACACAACTTCACTTGGGAATCAATACTGCCAACTTGCTGGCTTGAAGAAACATCAGAACAGGTGGTCCATTTTCAAAATATCACTGCCCCCCCTCCTCGTCATCTTACACACCAAACAACATCTTAACTCCAAGCCCCTTTGGAAGCCTTTCAAACTTAGAATCTGATTCTCTAAATATTATTAGATTCTCAAGTATTTTTGTATATTACAAACAAATTTTTTTAAGTTTCAACTTTAGGGATAAATATTTTTAAAAATATGCTCCCAATTAGGTTGGTTTGTCAAAGTCTCTAACGCGTTAAAGAATAGACAAATTCCTGCAAAGCCCAAGTCTCAACAGAAATGCAAAAATCCGAGGGGTTGAATCAACGGAGGCAGGGCGCATATGCCACACCTGTACAAATCCAGCTGGGGGCGACGTTTCCCCTGGAACTGAATAAAAACTTATTACTTTGACAATAATCATTTTGATTTTGATTATATATGATTCTTTAAGAGAATTACCATTATGGATTATTTATATAGAGTGGCCCAAAAGTTAATTTACCTTTGCAATTTTGTTTCACTATCTCCAGTTTCTATTTGTTATTTACAATTAGATAATATAGATATTTTAGATCTGTGTTCATATTGTTAAATCATAGATGTCAATAGTTGACTTTTTTTCATGCGATATACCCCCAGGTGATTTCTATGTTGGATATTATAAAAGACAACGTGTTTTCAAAAATTTGACTGACCACTTAAAGTTATCAAATGAGAATGCTTTTGAACATTAATAATAACAAAGAATTGTAGTTCTGTTGAGGGGATATAAAGCTTGCATCGAAAACAAGGTCATCATTTTCAAAATTATCGCTAATGTTTGTTCATATTTTTATAATAATACATAATATAAATAATATTTTTCACTTATTTGATGTTCGTAAATCGGAAAACTGACTTGTATTTCAAGTAATATTTTTTTCTTCGTCAACATTTATTAATATTTGAAGTTATCATTACTAACAACGTTTAAATTTTCTATTTTCGAGGTCTATTTATTTAATAATTGACCGATTTCATAATAAAATACATATAATGATTGAATAAACATAAAAAGCAACCAACCAAGTGATTGAAACGTATTATATAAATTTAAAGAAAAGAATTTGTCAAAGTTAACCATTGATGACAATAAAAAGTCAAAACAGAGATAGAGAGAGAAGAGACCTTTAGATCCAGTTAGTTGAGACCTTTTGTGTTGAGACACCGTTAAGCACTCAAAATAACAACACACTTGCAATTTATTCGAGCACATAGGCCATTAGAGATCTGAGATGTCAAAATATTCACTTAGAGTGAAAAGATTCCAGTTTGTTTTCATTTATTCTCCTAAGAATTTTCTATAAATATTTAGTAATAGATCTGTCATGATTTCTCTTAAACATTTCAAGATTATCTCTTATTTTAAATGTAAAATTATTCAATTCACTTTTATTTTCGACAATGATTGAATATTCTATGGAAGGGGGAGGGGGAATAGGTCAGAAGTAAATTTTAATGACATAACTAATTTATTTTAAAATATTTAATATTTTACTAGACATTTTATCTTAAAAAAATAAAAAGAGAGAGCATGAACAAAATATCTCCATTTCCCCCATAGAGAGGCCGTGCACCCTCTGAAAATTTTTTGTCTTTTCAGCATCTGAGGCCATATAGACATTATTCGATATATATACTATGTTTATTTGCGATACAATGATCCAACCATATTTATTTAAATCAATTGGTATCCAATTTGATTTAACTAAATTTTCATCGGACTGTCTAGGATCCGAACCTACACCCCTTGGCTTTGAAAGTTATCAATATTAACACTGTTAATATCTTTAACCTCTCGGCCACGGGAAGGGGGAAGGGGGCTCTTTGAAATTCTCTAGAACGAAGAGAGAGACCAGGAAAAAATTATTTTAAATTATACTTACAATTAAAATTATATTTTCTGGACTGACAAACATTTAATAGAGATCAATATGTAAAAAAGTTAAAGGAAATAAGTAAAATTTTTATTTTAAAAATATGATAAATTTGGAATTTAAAAAATTTTTCCTTTTACAAATCGAATTTTTTTTCTTTGAGATATGCATTTTTGAAACCTCCCTACTTTTTGCTCCTTGCAAAAAAATATAAATTTAAAGTATTTCCAAAAACTTTTCTCTGCCTTTAGTTAATGAATTTTCAAATATATTTGTCTTTTCACACAACAATTAATTGATATGAAGATAGTCACATATCATGAGAAGATATCAATTAGATAAGAATAAACTTTATCTACCTAGTTTTCGGCTTGTTGGTAAAATTAAAAATAGGCTTGATTTATTTTCTCCGAATTCAAAAATTAACTAAAATTTAAAAAAAATAGTGTAAAATTAAGGACAAAGCAAATAAATTCAAAACCAGGAAATTAGTACCAGAATCAGATCAATTGCCAACTGGGTGAGTGAGCTCTTTTTTCCAATATTAGTTATATATTTTTTAAACTAACTTGTTAATACTTTCTCTCATTAATTATTATTTAGTTCAATAAAAATCAATAAGTGAAATTTAGACATTAAACCAGCAGCAACAATTTTATAATTTTATATAATCCACATTATTAATTATTTAGTGAATTAGTTACCCGGAAATATAGGTTAAGTTTCTTATTTACTTTAAAAACAATACACACAACAAATCACTGCATCATAATTAATTCTATTGTTCGTTTTTTATTTGTTTTAGATTATGTTAATGGCGGGGAGTTATTTACCCACCTAAACCAACGAGAACATTTTACGGAAGACGAAGTTCGAGTTTATATAGGAGAAATTATATTAGCACTTGAGCATCTACACAAGGTGAGTAAAATAAAAAATATTTTTGCACTTATTCTCATCTAAACACTCTACTTAGAATTTTCGTATCTTTGAATTTTTCTTTGCGTCGTCTTCTTGGTAAAATTTATATTTAGGAAGAAAAAAAAAAAAAAATAGAAAATTCATTAAAATCTAAAAAGTTCATAAAATGAACTGAATGATGATATTTTCTATTTCTATTAGATGGATTATCATTTTAATTTGAAAAAATATCATTTCGTCATTCCGAGAACGGAGAGAGGATTTCGTTTGGACTTGAGCCCACAAATTGCATCACATCTACTGAATGACCGATGAGAAATTATTTTCAAATTTTATTTATTTATTTTGTCTATATTATAACCTAAAAATGTGTGGCCCAAAAAAACATTCATTCATTTAAATTTAAATGATTACATCGACTCTTAAATGGTTTTCTAGAGAAAACCGAATTCAGAGAAGAGTAAATGAAAGAGAGAGAGAAGAGTTGAGCATTTATTATTCAAGTGTATTTCCCTGGGATATTCCAACTTCTACTAAAGAAAAAAAAAAAACCTTATTTTTATTTACTTCCAAATAGTTTAAAAACCGAGAGTTGTCTGTATTTGCTTTCTTTATCCGTGTTTAGATATTTTATCATTAATGAGATTAACAGTCAAAGGTCAAGAATTGATTTATTAAGCACACCTTGACTCAAAAACTATCAAATTTAATTCACAATTATTTTTTCGACAAATAAAAAATATACAAGGAGAAAGTAAGGAATTTACAACTCCATCCAATTTGAAATTTTTGTGATATGATCGTATCTTGTCAGAGGAGAAAAAATTTGTAAGGGCTTTGATGATCATATTTTGTTAAACTTTTTTTGATTGGGTAATTTTTTTATTACTATGATAAGTTTATGGGTGAGTTTATAGTTTTAACTTTTAACTTAAAAGAAAAGGAAAATTTTAAAATATTGAGAATAGAACTGTCCGACTCAAAATTGCTTTTTAGAAAATTGGAAACATTGATTCCACATTTCTTTTCAAATTTATCTAAGAAAACTAATTTTTTATTTATTTATTCTTGATTATAAAGAGAAAGTTGATTGCATTTGGTTTTATGAAATTCAGTAAAGTAACAAGTATTAAAGACGATCTCAGGATATTTGCCTTCATGACTTGACAAAATTAAAGCCATTTAAAGGGGAACGGATAAACTTTGCATAATGTAAAAAACAAAATTATCTAGGCTTTACCTTCTGTTGGTCTTGATAGTTGATTTGGAACAAATCACAAAAATGGATTAGTCCACCTGTATCTGTTTATAAATAGCTTTTCCGTTCTTGACCTTGTCCCCTTACTATAACCTTCGGGTATGGAGACCTTCGCAAATAGTATGATAACCAGAGAGGAGCATTTAAACATTAATTCAAGGATTTTTTTTTTTTTTTTTTTTTTTGAAATTGTCAGTTTAGATTTTTAAGAAGACAGAAGCAGAAAACTTTTGAGCTATTAATAAGAGGTAGGCGAGAGTGCGATTTTATTTTTAAACTCCCCCCTCTTTTAGCGAAGCTCTCTCATAATAATAAGAAGATGAACGAGAGAAGATGAAAATGAAGTAGAAGGAGAGACGGAGGAGAGAACGGATTTGAAAGAACGAGAAACCAACGGAAAATAGACAGTGAAAGTGAAAAAAAAAAAAAAACTCGTTAAAGAGTTAATTATAGTTAAAAAGAGAAGGGGCAAATCTCACTCCCTCCTATTATACAATGTTTATCACATAATTTCAATTAGGTTCAAACCAAAGTTTGTTTTGAATATTCTTAGCTATCTTGCTTGACATAAATAAAATGACACATCTCTTTTTTTAATCCTTTCTTCTTTTATTTATTAATCGCATGATTCATGCAAATATTTTCTACCATTCTAAGAATATCCTTGTTGATTGTTTTTTCCAGCTGGGAATCATATATCGGGATATTAAGCTCGAGAATATCCTTCTTGACCGTGAAGGTCATGTGGTGCTCACAGATTTTGGTCTTAGTAAAGAGTTTCTTCCTCATGAAAAGGTAAATATTAAAATTTAATACTTATTTTTAAAGAGTGATAGGAGAAGAAAAGGGAGACAATTATATAAAAGAATAATTATAAATAGGACTATTTTTATTATTTGAATCTTTTTTTTTTTTTTTTTAATTTAAATTATATTTGAGAAATAAATTGAGCCTGGAACAGGAAAACAGAATTGAGAGAGGGGTCCCGAAACTCTGAATAAAAAAGGTCAAAAAAATTTTGGTAAAATCTACAGATTTCCCAGAATATAAAATTAGGAATTAGAAAAATTTTTGTTTAATTTGGTTTTAATTTTTAGAATTAAGATTTCATATTTAGTATAAAATAAAATCATTTTTTTACATTTAACAAATGTAAAAATTTTAAAGGTATTTTTCCGACATCTGAGGCCATTTAGAATCCGTCCAATTTTCAAGGTTAAATCCAATTATTTCCAATTTATATAAGGAAAAAAAAAAAAATAATATACTTAATATATCATTTAGTTTTTTTTTTTTTTTTTAGTATATTTCCTGTTGTTTTAGAATATAATTATTTATTTACTTTGACCTACTTGAAATAAAGTAAAAACAAATAAGCCTATATTATGAAACACCCTAAATATCATTAGCCTTTTTAATGTTTCCTTCAAACTTTTGATAAATATTAAATTTATTTTAGTGTTGAAAGTAATTAGAAAGAAAAGTGGCATCTTTTTTTTGTGGGAATGGTGTCTCTATGCTTTCCTCTCCATATTTTGAATACTGGCTCTCGCGGATGCCGTTACTTAGAACTTAACCGACCGGATCCTTGAAAATATTGAAAATAAAAAAAGAGAGAACCAACCAGTTGTTGAAAATTTCATTGAAAATCAATAGGAAAGCTCCAACTAAATATTATATTAATTTCAAGTATTGATAAAAATTGATAATTGAATTATTTTAAATATATATATGGTAAACTTTGAAATGCTAATTCCTCCAAGCGTTTCAATTATAGGCCACTTTACATAGATTAATAATAATTACTGCAATAACAAATGACTTTTGTCTTATAAAAATATATATATTATTACTTTTGTGAGGAAAATTTAATTTAATTAAGGCGTATCTTTACCTAATTTAATATAACTTCAGTAAAGGCATGGAGTGGGGAGCAGAGGAATGACATCCATAGACAATCACAATCACAACGCTCCCTGATCACAACCGCTACTAAGCTATCAAATATCACAAAGACACTAATGTCTTATTGATGCAAAACACTGGCATCGGTGCACTCGTTGCCCTGTACCTCAGGCTATAGTCCCATATTTAAGTTTTAATAAATGGAAAATAGTGGGGAATCGGAGGGTGTTGCGCTTCTATTAAGGGCGGCTTATAATACTCAAAAAAAAAACAAAAAAATTTCAAGGGAAAATTTGAAAATACCAATAAAATAAGAAAGGGTAAAAAAAAGGGAAAAAAAATTTTTGTTTTATCTTTTAATTTAAAAAGTATTTAGTAACATTATTATTAATTATATTAACGTAGTACTTCCTCAAAATTGTTTACGTCATCGTGACTTAAATTTCCAATAATGACGTCAAAGAATTGAAACCTATAATTTTTATCATTGTTAAGAATAAATGTTAATTAAGGCCACGGCAGATGCGTAGATTTTTACTAA
>JAAAKE020169500.1:0-11540 GCA_010014785.2 Anisolabis maritima
GGTTGACGTCATCAGTCATAACAAACTGCTTTGCCAAAAAAAAAAATCCCTTTTTTTTTTTAATATTTCCTTTTCCGAACTAATATTGACTTTTGTGTTTTTTTTTTATCACATTTATTTAGAATTGCAAATGTTTTTTTTTTTTTTTGGAATTGTTTTATTTTCTTTTACAAACCTGATTTAACTATTTTATCCACCCACAGTTTCTTTGTTGTTGTTATTGGCTTCTCTAATCTTTTGGACTATGGTGTTATACACCCACATCTAACCAAGGTTAATTTGACTTTGATGGTCCCATTCATTTTCGAAAATTTAGAGGGTGGACATCACCCACGCACGCACACGTGTGTCGCGTGGCACATTTCTTTCTTTTATATATTGTATATATCCCACTTTTTTATCAGTCTTTCTAAACTCAATAGTGTATCGAATTTTGAATTATTTTATTCATATATATATAATAAATTAGTTATATTTTATTTAATAAAACTTTAGTACGGAGGACGACGGCAACGTTGTCAGTGTAGTGCTTCACTGACTGGAGTGAGCAAATATATTATTTTTTGTGACAATTTGGCAACGTGCAGGTTTACCATAGCCTAGGCGCGCGCTCTGACTAGATGCCCCTCCGCCTTCTACACCATGCATACATATTCTCAATACTGTAGTTATATTAAATATAATAGAATAGAAACTCATGCTTGGCAACCCTAGCAAAAAAAAAAAAAGGTTTTTTCTTTTATATTTTCATTAGGTTGTTATATTAATTTTCTCTACTGAGTATTTTTAGTTAGGAAAGAATTTCTGGTGTGATGGATATTTGTTCCATGTTTTAAAATTTTTACTATTATTTATTAATTTTATTTGATTATATGACTTGTTAAAGAAAATTTGATACCATGGAACTGCTTACTTCGAGTTTAATTCGTTTCGAGAACGAGCGAGATGAACACTTGTACGACCATCAACGCCAACCAACTAGCGGCATACAAATGAAACTTGTTCGTAGAAAGAAATTCCACTCGTCGTAAGAGTCAATATTTCGTCCGAATTTCAGCTCGTATTATGAAAAACTCCTACAAAAGTGCACTCGTAATAAGAGATACTACTGTATTCGAAAAGATAAATTTTCACTATTTGTTTTTGTTTACATGAAAAACTTTTTTCAAACTCTTAGATTTTTTTACTCTTTTTAAGCATTTAATCAAAGATTATTATTTCTAATTTGGATTGGAAACATTTTAAAAATTTTGCAACTTTCTGACCATAATCTCTCGTAATATCAATCATCAGCCGATCTGAAAATATTCCACAATTGTATGAATCTGTATCTGTGTGGGTTTTTTACTTTTGCATATTAATAATGTTATATATGATAAAGAAGATACAAAGGTATTTGAAAAAATAAAAAAATTTTCAACTTTCTTCTTCGAAACTTCATTTATTATTCTACCAATTCTATTATTAAAAAATTTAAACTATTTTCTTTTTCCACCGGAGAGGAGCTGCTGTAACTGAAACTGAAATCCCTCAATTATGAATTACACATTGAGGCCTAGATATTAAAAGTAAAGGGAGAATAGTTCAGTGATTCCTAATTGATTAAGTTTTAAAATTTATGGGAATCACTCATTCAGGAAGAGCTGTTGGTAGCAATAGAGGGAAGTTCCCGTAGTTCTGTCTCTGGTTTGTAGGCCCCCAATATGTGTTTGTTTGATATCCAGAAAGGTGCGACCCGGCGACATCGACGGCGACATTAAAGTGGACGAGCTCGTGGGGTTGGCGCCACGGATGGCGGACCTCGGGCCGCACGAGGCGCCGAATGGCCCCGGAAGTGGAGCTTCTTCAGGTACTTCCGGTGCAGGTGGAGGACCTCCTGGCCCAGGAGGCGGAGCCTACTATGAACATCCGTTAACGGCTGCGACCACGGCAATGCTCAACATTGGACCTGGGGCGGCAGCTCCCGAGGATCACGCCCAGTCTTCCATGGGATTCATTTATGAATATTACAAACTTCCCGCCCTAGACAAGGACAAACTCGCTGAAATTTGGCCGTGAGTTTATTAAACAAAACCCACAAAAATGCGCATATTAACCACTAATGAAGTTCTCTGGCTGTGATTATCTAACCAATATAACAAAGTAGTTCTTTATTTTTTTGGGTGATGGAAGTTGTGAAGTGGTCTCATCTCCTGCATCAACGAGCCACTTTCTTATCAATTTATTTATGAGTTCGACCAATTTGAATTGCCGATTTGACAACCTTGCCTCGTTCATATCCGTTACGCATTCTGATTGCAGACCCAGCTCTTTCTGATAAGGGTAGGTGGAGGTGGCTTTCACCATCTACCCATCATTCACTTTCACTTAATTTGCGCGGCACCCGAAAATCCCATAATTTAAATTTGAATCTAGATTAAGTCCCCGCCCCGTCAATGACATTTAGTCTAATATAAAGTGGAGTGATATAGGCGGAGACCTGTTTTTAGGTATGGGTGGGTCGTAAATTGGTTTCGAAGCCAAGTGGCCAAACCGATGGGTATTTTAGTTACAAGTGTGTGTATATGTGTGAGTTTATGTTCTTCTCCGGTGACCCTGACCCTTCTTTTACTCTCTCTCTCTCTCTCTCTCTCTACTTCTCTCAATCCTTTATGGTTTTGAAATAAATATATGTAAAATAAATCGTTGCATTTGTTATTGATTTGCATTGAAATGCATCGAAACATTTTCTATTAAAATTTCAAAAAAGATGTATTTTTTATCTCAACGATAAATCAAAATATCGCCACTAAAAAATCAAATATATTTACATCTCTTTTGAAAAATAAAATGTCTTTTGTTCGTGATGGTACTTAAAAACACACCTCGCCATTAATTCAAATACCCGACCATGAATTTGTACTATTATGTATTTTTCCTATACGTACATTTATTATACTTGCTTTTATCTTTTAAAAACTTCTCGGGATTGTCTTAGAGAATTTTTTTTTTATGAAGTGATTTTTTTTTTTCTGAATCTAAATTTCAAAAATGTCTTCTCATCGCTTATGGTTGTCAACTCAAGATCTCCCTCTTCTTTTTTAGGGTCGGACTTTTATATATATAATATTGTATATATATACAATGAATGAATACATTGGATAGCTTCTTGCAATGATATATGGATAAGATTTGTGTCATAAATTTTCATATAAGAGAAATTTTTGTTTCGCCTTATATAAAGATAAATAGACGCATATCGAAAGACATTATACAGGGTGACTTAGAAAAATAGACTTGAAAGAGAAGAAATACAGGCACACCTGCAAGAGATCATATATAACTAACTAAAAAAAGAGAATGCTTTTAAAATTTTTTAAACACTTTCTAATGTTATTTTTAAACAACAGTTTTTTTCTTGACAATTAGAGAAAAAAAATCAAACCCGTTTCGATAATAATTTATTTATTTATTATTAATGAAATCCGCAAAAGTTTTGCGACTTAATTGGCTGGAGTGCATGGGTTCGGTTGTTGATGTCCCCGTTTTGGCAAACCGCCTTGCTGCCTCGCTCAAACGGTGAAATTTATTTGGTCCGACCGATAAATTTCTTGATTTTAATTAAGATAAGTTTGAAATCAAATGACCTGGAATTAATCGGATATATTTAAAATCTTAATTGCTTGACTAGCTACTTCTTTTTTTTAAATAAATGAGATGCGAGATCATTAAAATAAAATACCTTATTTGGAAGTTCTGTTCTTTTCTGAATTTCTATTTATTTCTAATTATATCAGTCATTTAGCAATATTTTTTGGGGAGAGGAGGAGGGCATTTTAACCCGCTTTGGATCTTTATTTTGCCGCCCCTACTCCGCTTTTTTTTTCTCTTCCCGTTTGGCCTCTTCAATCTGCGTCAACAAGGGAAGAGGAGAAGGGGGATATTAGCTTAATTGTCTATCCCCTTACACGCCCAACATCACAATCTGTAGCTCTCTACTTTTTCATCATTGGGAACACTCCCCCCACTCTTTTTAAATAGAAATTTTTATGAAAATATCTCAAATAGAAAGTCCAATCTTTATTATTTATAACAGGGGGAGGGGTCATAATGCATTCTGTATCTTGTGTTTAGTCGTGTATAGACTATCAAAAAAATATTCGAGTATATTTTTTTTATTTAAAAATATTCATTAATTTCACAAATTTTTTTTTATTTTATTAGTATATATATAGTTTATATTTCTAAGTGTATGATGCTCCTTTTGTTGCTCCTAATTTTTTTTTATCTCTAAACCCCAATATGTTTATTCCATATATAAACTTGACAATTTCGGGGATTCCTGCTTGTATCCCATGTTTTATTTTATCGATAGAAATCCATAAATTTGATATATTAAATCATAAACATATTAAAATTCTATAATAAAATTGTATTTATTATTCAAATTTTCCTTCAAAATAAAAAGTACTGTCTAATTATTAATTCCAAAAACGTCGTGAAATAAACTAGAATAAATATAAAATTTAATTTTAGAAGAAAAAAAAACCCTTTTAGAATTCGCCCTCGCTCTACTCGCATGTTGAAGTCTCATCAATATGATCTCCAGCAACTCGGAGGTGTTTGCTTTAGTTAGTTTTTTTATACGTTTATTATTTTGATCTCAAGGGTTCCCCCCCTGTTATATTTGAAAGCCCCAAGCGGACCAAGGTTCACATTTTTGCATAAGCACGCCTTTGCGTTTTTGATACATATTGGCGCCATAAAACTAATACAATTTATTCAAATTTTTATTTGTTAACCAATTTAGTTCAATTGTTATTTATATCGACATTATAATTTTTATACTCTCATTAAATTTGATTACATGTTCTTAATATATGTTTATAAAAAGTTGCTTGCATTTTAACAACAATAAGAAATTATTATACTTTTTTAAATAGTCTCTCAACATCAGAGGCCATATAGGCCATTAACAATAATTATATTTGATTGACCACTCCTATTTATACAAAGTTAGTATCTATGTAATTATTTTGGAAAACATTTTGGGCAGGAAGTAAATCATGTCTCCTGGATGTTTAGTTGAGAGTGGTGACGATGTCCACAACTAGACCAAAGGGCTTTTTCAACAAGCTTATTAATTATAATAATCAATATTCATTAAATTTTGATAAAAAGGATTTAAGGCCGGTTTGCTCTTTTTCTCTTGCTTATTTTTTATACAGACTTAATTACATTTTTATATTACAAATTATGTAATGTTAACATTTCTTACCAATAAAATTGTTTCCTTTTTTAAAGAAAGAAAAGAACAATTCAATTTTTAATCAGTATTTGTTATATTGAAAGATACTTTTATTTCTATTATAAATGATCAAAATTTATGTTCTCATAAATTAATAAGACCGGTGCCGGCCCGCAGAAACTACAAATAACACTATTTAAAAAATTTAATTTAAATTAAGTTTTTAACACCAATATGGCTTATTACTAATTTATTTTGTCCCAAACGCTTCAAATTTTTTTTACAAATTTATTATTATAAAGAATAAAGGGATATTATTTATTTCAGATTGTACTTGTTTAATTTAAAAGTTTAGTTATTTATTTTGAGAAATTTTTTCTTTTTTCTTTACTGGTCCACGAAAAAATGTTACGTCTTTTGGAGGTCCGCGAACGAAAAAGGTTGGTAATCGCTGCTCTAAATTATCAAATTTGTTTT
This sequence comes from Anisolabis maritima, assembly GCA_010014785.2. Taxonomy (NCBI): domain Eukaryota; kingdom Metazoa; phylum Arthropoda; class Insecta; order Dermaptera; family Anisolabididae; genus Anisolabis; species Anisolabis maritima. The sequence goes on from JAAAKE020169500.1 coordinate 5,705, forward strand.
AAGAGAGTTAACTTCACAAATTTTAGGATAATTTATTCCTGTACTTTTTATTAAAAGTAAAAGATTATATATGTACAACAATAATTAGCATATCATTTATTATTTATTTTAAAACATATGATTTTTTAAGATAACTTTGAAAATCTTTTTTTTTTTTTAATTACAAACATAGAATAAAATGCTATTCTTAAAAAATAATACTCATCATTAATTTTATAATTTGATAGAAAATATTTGATTTTTAAAAAGTTCGCAATATGTCTGAGGATAGCAACATTCGATCAATAATATTTGTTTTGAACACTTGAAGCCAACTTTACTTCAATGAGTCGTGTGTTTGTTTTGTTTTTAACATGAGCTTTGTTTAGATGTTTAGATGTTTATCTTTCTCTATAATTACATCAATCATTGTAAGATTTCTTATTTTATTTTGATGAAGAAAAAAAAATTTTGTTCGTGTGTCTGACCTGACCTTTTTTCCTGTGTTGATTGTAAATAAAAATTCGATGGACACATGTCACGACAGGCAACATTGGCATTCGACCAAAGTAAGATCAACAACCAGCGATAAACTTGTGGACCGTGACGTTTGAAATTTAACCTTTAACATAATTAATTAGAAACAGTAGCTTTCTTTACTCACTTACTGTAGATAGCTAAATTATCAATTATTGAGTTAGTTTTATCGCAGTCTCCTTCACCTAAAATATGTTTATAACTATACTTGAATTAATTTATTAACTCAAATAAGAAAAAAAATTTCTTAACAGAGACTAAGTGGGTGAAAATAAGATCAAAATTCTGGCCTTAAAACAAATTTTACGTCCATGATTACATTATTAAAATAAGTTTGAGTTTGTAATATAACAGATTATTATTTTTTATTAACATTATATGTTTTATATTACTTATATTCCATAAATAGGCAATTTTACAGAATAATAAAATCATTGATTTATAATGAATGAATATAATATTTACTCCTCTTTATTTGAAATGTTCTTTTTTTAATTTATTTAGATAATAAATTTCATGTAATCATTTTTAATTACTTGATAATTAATGTTTAGTACTTGGTTGGATTACATGATGTTAATGGATTTTGTTACAGTCACTTCCAATCAGTGTTCTGATTTAGTCATAAACTAAAACACTTTGATTTATAATATCAAAACGTGTCTGACAACCACGAATTATTCAAGCTAAGGCTGGTATTTCTTTTGTTCCTTCTATGTCACTCTTCTTCCACATCAAATGGAAAGTTTATATTTTATCATTACTACTACTTTCTGGTTTTTATATTTTAGAATCAATTTAATATATTTTTAATTAGTAAGTTACATATGATTGAAATGATAAATACAACTGTTACAGTATTAACTTATCAACAATTTTTTCATTCTTTGCCATTGACTGGTTAATTAATTTGCAAATATACTTTTGTTCTAGTGCTTAAACTATTTATTGCTAATTTCTTAAAGAAATTACTAATAATTCTATTTATTCTATTCATTCCCTCTTCTAAGACTTTCTTATGCTACATTATTATTATTATTTATTATTATTATTATTATTATTATTATTATTATTATTATTATTATCATCATTAGAATGAATACTGATGACAGAAAATTATTTTCCTATTATTCTTATATTATTGAGGAAAAAGACCAATTCTTATAATCTAGATATTTAAAGAGGATTATTTTTATAATTTAACGATCAATACCTCTCCGAAATAAATCTCCTAATTGCACCATTAATCCAGTTTTTAAAAGATTTGAAACCTCTGCTTTATTCCAAAATTTGATCTCCAGATGAATGAAATGACTGAATGGGAAGAAATCATATCTAAAATTATCTAAAATTTTTCAAAATAGTATTGTTATATTTTCTCTCAATCAAAAATTTTATTCAAATTAATAATGTTACTATTACTTGTTGAATATTCAAATAGCTTCTTGCTATTTTTATTCTTTCTATTTTCTTTTTCTCAAATGTCTTATTCCATTCTCTCATAAAACTATCATAATTAAAATATTTATTAACTTGGCACCTGTACGCGCGAGTGCGCCACAGGAAAGGGAAGTAGCATGACTAGATTTGAGGTGGGGAAAAAAGAGAGAGAGGGGAAGGGAGGGAGACAACTATCTGTCATTGGTTGGCCACAAACCAACAAACAGGAAGCATGCACTTTGCGTCTATCTTCACTCGTAACTAAGCTCCGCCTTTATTTTCCCCCCAACAGGACAAACGCCACAGCCAACCCGGTGCTTGCGGTTTCGCACACGTCTAAAGCGGCGGCTGCGGCGGCGGCAGCGGCAGCAGCAGCGGTTGCGGCAGCGGCCGCGTCCAATGTTACCAACTCAGCACCCGGTGGAGCCACCGTCAACGAACTAGAGGGTCTCTTTCTACAACCGCCCCATGTGTTTATTAAACGCGAACCGGAAGATCTTTCGGCGCATCGTAAATCCCCAGGGGCACGTATTACCGTGAAAAACGAACTTGCTGTCGATGTAGCGAATAATAATATTAAAGAAGAAGTGGGGGTTGTCCATCATTCGGTTGGTGACGGGACGGATCGGTCCACACCCGCTTCTACATCGTCACTTTTAGAACCGGGTACTGTTGAATTGCAAGGTGCAACTACAGACGGGTCGATTAAGACCACGATGGCGTACGCGCCGGGACTTTTCTTACATGGACATACGGCCGCTTCCGGGTCGCCATCCCCAATTCCTTATGATCATGTGACAGGACAATATACATCAGCTCAGGCACAAGCACCCGGTGGCGGATATATCGCTACAAGTCCGCGTGGGTCTAGCTCGTTTGCCCTTGCCCCTGACCAATACCCATATCGGGAATACTTCCCTGTGACGTCCAGTGAGCAATATGGCGCCCTTAGACAGCCGCAACAGCCGCTGGCCGGATATGCGGATACCGATGCAGGCAGTGCCGGTGGGGGTGGCGTAGCTTCCGCTTTAATGGAACGCTATGTACGTCAGTCGAACGCTTACCATGCGAAAGGAGTGGGAGCAACATCAGCTACTGGACTTACCGTCGACTTGCCATCGCCGGATTCCGGAATTGGAACTGATGCAATCACACCTCGCGATCAAACCGCCATTCAACCGGTGAGTACACAATATTTAACTACTATCTAATGAAGCCAAAATTAAAGATAATTTTTCTAATTTCAATTCTCTTTTTTGACACCTATTGCGATGCAACGTCTGTTAAGCTCAACCCGGAATCTACATAATACACTACATTTAATCTATCTAAATAACCATCTTTGGTATTTGTAATATGTTTCGTTGGCTCTAAATAATTAATTATACCCCTATGGTCATCTAAGCATTTTAAAAAATTGGGTTTTACTTTAATTTATTTGAAAAAAAAAAAAAATTGATTATCATCTGATAACACGCCACATAATAAATGGTGTATAAATAAGTTAGGAAAAAAATCATTTTTCATTTTAGTCTTTTTTTTTTAAACTTTTAAAGGAGATTCCCAAAAAAAGTAATAACTACTGCCCTACTACAGTCTAATTAGCATTCCTCAAGAGAATATAAAATTTATTGTTTCATTAAAAGATCTATTTTATTGTGATCTATTTTTCCGCCCAGACATTTTTTTCTTTTTACTTAACAACGAATATTTTAGACTGCCATTTATTTTCCATTCCTGATGTAAATGCATGTAATATAAACTTTAGGGGAAAGGGCGCAAGACACAAAATACTTTATTAAAAAATAAACAGGTACCAGTACTTCTCCTTCAGTATTCAATCTAAGGTACAATAAAGCAATGCTTTTTCAACGAGTTATCTTCTTTTTAAACCGTTGATTTGGACAAACTATTGATCATCATTTGAAAAAAAAAAAATAATTTCCTGGTTTTCTTTCAACAATTCTTAACCATTTACTATAGATAAAATTTGTTCTCTTTATGAGAAATTATTTATTGTTACTGTTCTAGTAATATTTAGTTCATGTATAAAAAAAAAAAGAGAGGAAATTTGTTTAACAAACGAAAATAATCCCAGGATCTTTAATTTATTTCTAAATATTCGTATCGAGTTCCTGTTGTCAAAATGCAAATCGCTCCTCCCTTTTCTTCTTCCATTGAGCGGTCGCTTGGACAATAGACAATTATAGAAGTATTGTACTTTATTTGCACATTGTATTATTTTCGCGATCCCAACCAAAAGGAAAAAAGAAGCCTTTATAAATATGTATTCACTATCAAAAGGTAAATAATGTTTCTCCATATTCAAATGAATCAGGTGTTCAAAAATTCGAAACGGTTCGTTTAAATTAAATTAAAATTCGGAAGAACGCTCAAGGGAAAAATTGGAACCTTATTAAAATTAAATGGACATTTTAAAAGTGTTTTATAATTATATGGATCAGAGTCCAGAGAAAAAAAAAAACATAGGTGCATAATTTAACACGACGATATCCTAACTGTAACGAGCCAATTGTTTAGGAAAACAATTTTAACCTTCTTGAGAATTTAATAGAGTCTAAATGATATTTAGAAGTAAAAATAAAACATTTTTATTACAAGTTTTAATTTATGATAAGAACTTTTTTTTTTTTTAATTAACACAAATTAATATTTTTAAGTGTTTATCCCATTTATTTTGAGACGGATAGTATATCACTACAGTTCACTTTAAAAATTAAATAATAATTTATCAGGGACGTTTTATTATTATTATTATTATATATATATATATATATATATATATATATATATGTATATAATGCAGGAATGTTATTTCAAGGGGGTCAAAAAGGGAGCCAAAGTAATATACTCCCCAAATTTCATTTTTAATTTAAAAATTCAATTAATGATGTCACTCTTCCCCAAATCAACTCTCAGAATTTTTTATTTGATTTTTTTTAATGATAGAAAAATTTTGCTTCTGTAATCTTAAAACACTATTTTTTATAGTCGCCTTTTATAGTGCCTCCGAGTTATTGTTGAATGAATTATGTTAATGAAGTGCAGGTATATAAAGCGTCTTACTAGACAGCAAAAAAAAAAAGACTTATCAATCAATTAGCTAACGTCCCACTTAGAGAGATATTGATCGAAACGTTTCTTCATGGAGAGTGTTGTTTTAACTGGGTATTTTTTTAACGATGCATCTCTTAGAAATGATTCATCGCTTAGTGAGAATTTTTTCAACTTATAAAATTTTTTTATAATTTTTCTATGAATATTAATGAAGAAGAAAAATAATAAAGTTGTTTAAAGAATGGGAGACAGATATTTATTAAGATTTAGTTTTAATTAATTTTATTAGTAAAAACAGTAAATTCTCTAAAATAATAAATTATTTACCCTCTGGCCGTTAGAGCACAGTTTTCATAATTAATCTAAGGGTTAGTGGCTGGCTTCCCATTCTGAGCGATTAAATTTATTTAAATTATATTGGCTACCAATTAATTTAAATTAGACCGAAAAATACTTAAAAATAAAAAAAAAAAAATAATGAGATAAATTATAAATTAAAAACTTTTTATTAGGCATTGACTGAATGCAAATATAAAATTTTTCAAAAATAACTATATCTTGAAAATTTTATTATCCTTTAGCTCAGTAGCCTAATTAGGGGAAACGGGGAGAAAAATAGCTCTTCAATTAGACTTTGTTTTTTTATTAGGAAATTTTCATTACAATATATCAGAAGACCATTTGGGGTTTTAGTCGCTTGCTTATTTTTTTATTTTTTTTTTTTTTATTTTTTTTTGAGGGAAAAGCCTTAAATTAAAGGCTTAAAAACCCTCAATCCTAACAAAAAAAATCATTCCCCGGT
>JAAAKE020169544.1:0-11537 GCA_010014785.2 Anisolabis maritima
TTATAGACATTAAACGATATGTAATTGTTTTTACGATAATAATTATCCAGACACATTTATTTAAATCAATTGATTTAAATAAATTTTCATCGGATTGCCTGGGATCCGAACCCATGTCCCTTGGCTTTTAAGGTAATCAATATTGACAATGTCAGTATCTTTAATCTCTCGACCACGGGGGGGGGGGGGGGTAATAATTTGTTTTAGGAATATTAAAAATAAAGAGGAAAATAAAAATTATTCTTACTAAAATAAAATTAATATTTTTTAATGGAATATTTAATTGTAATTTTAATTATTTATTTATTTTCATATCTTTATGAATTTTCTTAATTTTATATTTTTTCCTTTTTTCCTTTTTTCACTTTATTATTTTTATACTTAATTTGAATTTATTTTATCCGTTAAGTAATCAAAATAAAAATGGTTATTATTCTACTCTATCAGAAACCTAATCTAATCTTTAAATTGGTTTTATGACTCGCTTTTAACAGTAAATAGTAAAAAAAATAACTGAGTAAATAAATAGCGTTTAAGATCTTTAATTAAATTTTATTTAAATAAGGTTTTGTTCGAAATCTCCCTAGCTCTTATTTAAGCCGTCTAATGTTATATTTGATTAAGAGACTGGGATGATAATTTAATTACATCAATCGACATTGTGGCCTTTTGTTCTCTTCTTTCGAAGGAATGAGTAAGGAGAAAAGAGAACCGGGAGAGGAGGCAGGTCTTTTGCAAATGCCATATATCACCTTTTATGAATTTTCGAGTCAAAATCCCCACAGCAAGGCCTTATCGAAGTGAGAATTGGAGTGAATTTCCACCACCTGAATGCAGAGCAAGAGCAAGTCCAAAAGGGAACGAGCAAAAGGGCTTAAAGGGCGCAGCCTCAGACCCAACAGAGAGAGAGAGAGAGAGAGAGACGTCCTTATCAAGTTGCGCCGTTTGCCTTCAAGGGCTTATCACTCTGCCCAGAGTATTCTATATTACACTTATTTTCACATATTTTATAGTGTAAAGTAGTGACATTCGAAAAATAAACAAGGATTTTAGTATTTTATAAACAGCAAGAGATAATCCGGCTAATCATTTAAAATGAATGTAAAACGTCGTTTTCTTTGATATGCGCATATTTCCTAGCTTTTTATCCATCTCTATTTTATAGTAGAAAATAAAAACAAAAAACAGAGAAAACCATCTGAGAATTGCACAACCTAAAATGGTGTTTGGGATTCAGCTTGATAAGACGATTTGCTAAAAAAAACTCACCGAAAGGCCATTGTTCATGTATTCTTGTTTTATTACAATCGAATTCTTATTCTTGGGAATAAATACATATAATTTTTATTGGAACAAAAAATTTTAGAAACTGTAACTCAACTTTGGAACACGTCCCTCTCCTTTAAACAGGCCAAAATGCTCAAAAGGAGAAGGGTCAAGAAGGGAGGATTTTGTTTGGGTATCTAGGTGTAAAAAATTAAGAAGCCGTTCAAGTCTGAAAGTCTTAAAAAAAAGTCAGAAAATAGTTCATTAAAGAAGAAATTAGGTCAAAATACTATTTAGAAAGGTCAAAGGAAATCGAGCCGGAAAACATTCCTAAAGAAAGAAGTCCAGATGACTACTATTTAAAGGGGGCTCCAAAAAGAATTTGATTGGGCAAAAATAAGATACAAATATTTTTATAACTCTCCTGGCTCTCTCTATTGAAATAAATTTTTACCATTCCTCTCTCATTTGGGGACTGGAGGAGCACTAAAATTAAATTTTAGTTAGAGACGAAATTTTCGGGTCCAATCAGGTGAGAAATAAAAAAAATTCTTGTTGGTGACATTTTATACGCACTTTTTCAGGGCTAACAAGTAGTTAATATCTACAATTATTAGCCCTGAAAAAGTGAACAACAATTTCTCACCTGACTGCCCGAGAATACTAAATTTCATTTTAGAATTTTGGTATTCCTCTATTCCTCTAAAAAAATTGCATATAAGTAGGCCAGAAGACAAAATTTCATGGCTACCTAGACTTCACTACGCTGCAAGTGATCAAAAATGGCACTCACAAATAAAATAAATTAAAAAAAAAATGCCCGCTAGCTTGCATTAATATTTTCTATGGTCGTTTTCTCTCTCTTTAATAAAATTTTTTTAGCTTTATTCTAAAATAATTAACATTGTTATGTTAACCTTTAATAATGTATATTTTCTTTGAGGATTATCTAAATCTAGATTAAACGATTTACCATTAATATAATTAAATGAGATGCGCATGAAAACTTTCAAAAGAAATAATCCATTTTGTTTAAAAAATTTTTTTTAAAGAGCTTGTTATTCATTTCACAATTCATTGGGTCACAAAATAAGAAAACGAAATTTTAGAAATCGATTTTTATTTGGTTATTAGTCGTCAATGAAGGGAAATATTTGAAAATTCGCCTCCCCCCCTCCCTCCCAACTCATTTCATTCTAAAGCCTTATTTGAATAGATGCCTCGTTATGAAAAGAGCCATTTAGAAATTTCCCCGAAACGTTGCCAAATGGAGATGACTGTAAAATTGACTTAATATAGATAAATTTTAACCTCATTGTTCTTTTTTCTGTTAAATTAAGAAAGGCATAAATTTATTTTAAAATCTTATATGAAATATGGTTAAATAATCCAACAATTTGAATATTTATGTAATTTTTCTTTTTTAGAAAAACATTGTTTAGCTGCTTTCTCTAACCATAGATATGAAATTTTGAAATTCATCGTTATCTTAAGACTGGTTCTTTGGAGTAGAGTCAAGCCACTTGCCTTAAGATTCCTTCTCGACCTGAACAATACAATTTATTTAAAATAATTGGCTTAAACTAATTTAAATGAATATGCATTTATTTCAATATTTTTTAACCTAATTTTTCGTTAAAATATAGTAGTCCCCGGTGTCGAAAGACAAAAAGTTAATATTCATTGGACATAGGCAACCGGTTCAACATTTAAGCATCTTTGATTGCATTCTTTAAAATACAGAAATCATCTTTTTGCTAAATATAATTAAATTAAAAATATATATATAAGATTTATTATTTATTTTTCAAAAAGAATAATAATTTTATTTATTTAATATTTTTGGACCTTGATGGTCTCGGCAATTTTGGGTAACATTTTTATTTCTATTAAAGATTTAAAATTAAATTTCCCCTTTTGAATAGTATTCGATGGATTCAGAAAATTTCTTTTTTCAATATCAATAAAAACTTATCTTTTATATATTTTTTTAAACTGTTTTTCGGCATCTGACGCCTTTTAGGCATCAGGCATATTTTATTTAAATTAATTGATAGCCATTATAATTTAAATGAATTTTTGTCGCTCAGGACAGGAAGCGAACCACTGACCGGCGAGACCTTTACCTCCAGAGACAAGAGCTTCTTGTCTCATTAAATAATAAGATTATTAACTCAAGAACAACTTGGCTAGCTAGGAAAGACACAGGGAGGGCCCGATTAATTTTCCATTCTCTCTTCTTGTTCTATGACAGGATTATCTTAATTTTTATAAACAAATAAATTTTATATTAATTTACGTCAAATTGATTAATAATAATTTCTCTTAACTAATCATCTATCTCTTAATTGTTTTAATTAATAATAAAATGTTTAAAATTATTTATCGTTATAAGTTCGATTAGTAATTAAAGCAAATGGATTCCTCAAGTGGACACCTTCCAGTACAATATCCAAAGCATTCTAATTAATTTAAATAAATTTGTTTTAAAATTATAATATAACATTGATTTGTATTAATTTAGATTGATATGTAGCATATAATATAATAAAAATATGTCAATCATTAAGTTAAAAAAAATTTATTAATTATTTAAAAATGTTTAAATTTATATAATAATAAAATAATTAAAAAGTTAATAACTTATCTAAGCTCTTTGTTAATTGCATTGGAGTTTTATTAATTAAGCTCTTTAAAGAGTAATAAAGAAATTATGTTTAATCATCATTTTAATGATAATAGGCATTTATAATAAATATAAAATCTATTGAGAGAGATTTCTAAGATAATATAGTATTTTATTCCTCAGTAAATGGAAATTATGTTACAATATCATTTTCAATCATCATATTACAGTATCTGGTATCAGTTCAGGAGTGACAGGCCTAGATGATATGGAGTCTGAAATTTTCTTGGTCGGATCTTATTGTCAAATTTGATTAAATTCATAAGATAGTGTAATGAAAATGGTTTTAATGGTCTCAGAGCTTCAAATAAATAAAAGCATGATCTTAGAAAATTTTATTCCTGATAATTAACCCCTGAATTTCATTTTCTTCAACCACATAGGAGCTTTTCATTCTTTAACTTTAACTTTATACTAGTTTGGAATTTTTCTTTGTACAAGTTTTCAATTAAAATCTCTTTGAATTAAACAACTTCTTGATTAAGTCAATTAACATTTTCAGTTTTCCCGCGGGTCTCTTTAAGTAAATTTTGGATTATTCATTTGCTAACTGTGCAAACGGTTAGTTATTTAAGAAATTTTTTTTTTTTACTTCTTCGTTCGTCTTGTAACTTAGATTGAAGAGCATCCTATGTGAGTAATGAAGATTGAGTTAAGTGGACTTGAATGCCTTCAGGCAAGTTTCGATGTCACGCTGGTTGCCGCTGTCGTCGCCATCTCGCCCTCCAAATGAAGCTTTTTATCTTTATTTATGTTTGACCATCTTACATGCTTTTAATTAAATCACTTAGACAAGTTAGATATATTTTTAAATTTCTACTAAAATATATTACGCTATCCTTATTATTTATTTATATTAAAAAAAAATTCATTTCCTAATTATCCGGTAAAATACACGAAGGATATCATAAACAATTCCACCTCTTGGCTTAAAGCTATTAACTAAGTATTTCCCTTGTTTGTAAAGGGATCAGGATGTCTTGGAAAAAAAGATGTTTTTAAAAAATATGACTTTAATATTCTATATATTTTTGCTTTTATTTATTTTTTTAATTCAGAATTTTTTTTGCAATCAGTGCTTGTAAAAACTCTTTCATTTCTTTCTATTTCATACAGTAATTGCAAATTTCTTTATTCATACCTAAATTCCTTTTTCTTTTTTTGCATGAATCGAGAAAAGCAAAACCTAAATAATGGCCGCCAACCATGGATGAACTCATCAAGTAAGCCTCTTACTGGCTTTTAATAATATTATCTTAATGATAAGATACAATTAGTGCTTAGAGATTTTACACAAAAATTAGCCAAGTTTTTCTATAACGAATATTAAAGAAATTACCTGGGGAGGGGGGGGGGGATAAGGATATAATATATTATATGTAACAAATTTGGGATCGGATGACTTCGGCTATTAAGCCTTTAATAAATTTTTTTTAAAAATGACTGCTGAAAAATAAATGAAAAAAATAACCAAAGATTATTGCAATTTAGAATATTTTACTATTAATTTTTTTTTTAAATTCTCAACAGATTTCAACTTCTAAATTATGAAAAAAATTTCATTTTTTAAGCTAGTGCACAGCGCTAGATGTCCAGCTCTGAAATTATTCAATATAAATAGTTTAAATATCCTAGAATAATATATCAAAAATTTCACTTTTTGAGAAATTCAACTTTTTCAAGCAGATATTGCAACACGAGGCACACAAATGTTATATAGTCATTAGATACATATGAAATATTCTCTTATTTCAATTTATAATTTTTTAAAAGACTAAGGTGGTAAATAATTTTTGCCTCTTAAATTATTTTTAATATTTTGTTCATAAATACAGAACTGCAGAGGTGTAAGCTACAAGTACACTAGAACCGCAATTTACCTTATGCAAAATCTGCCTGGATCTTTTTCATATATTTTTGTAGCCTTTTACACATTCGTATTTTAAAAATATTAAAATAAAAGAAAATATATATCCATATGATCAGGGGTATATTTAGGAAAGGGGGGGTTATGGATCCCGCCCTCTCCTCCCAAAAATTGTCAAATTTCTATTTGTCTTGTGTTAATTTGATTCGGACAGAGAATACTGAAAGTGATTAATACTTTTCAACATTTCAAATTAATTAATTTTATATGCTAATTAATGTAATTTTGCCAATTCAAGGCGAGCTGGGAATAACTTTCCCTAATTCCTTCCCCCCTCTTGACGAAGGCTCTAGTTGCAAGAAACAATAAATAGGAGCAAAAGTAAAAACAAATTTATTTTTGGCTGGGTGTTTGTTGTAAAAATTTGAAAAATTTTGAGTCGTTTTGGTATTTTTAAAAACCCTTCGCCGGCAGGCCTGGCCGGGTAGAAGAGGAACTGCCACCGAGATCGTTAAGCAAGGCCAAGCACTGCTGAATCTCGGGGTAGGTTGCCGAGAAACAAGAGTGCTGAATCATCGGTACTGATTTTTCTGATCACACAATATATTTGAAAAGTCTAATGCCCTTAGTAGCCGAAAAGACTATAAATAAATTAAAAAGAAGGAAAGCCTATCTACAATCCGTCAGGCCCACTACTATACTCACTATTTTTCCAATTTCTTTATTTCAATTTAGACTTACTAAAAAAATAAAATTAATATTTTCCCAATTTCGGACCAATGTTGAGATTCAACTCTGAAGCCAGGGCAAGTTCTAACAAAGTTATCCGAATTTTATATTTTTATTTTAACGAGAATAATAAAAAAGTTTTTATATTTTTATCATATATTGTTAAATTTATATTTGCACACAATATTAACTTTATTAAACACACTCTCATTTAGTGCATTACTTCACTGGCAAAAAAACAAAATCATAACGAAAAAATGTTTAAATAAAAGTTGATAGTGATCTCATACCGAATTTAAATTACTTCACTAGTAAATGAACACACACATACATTCCGTTCACACGTCTAAATATAGAAGCCATTTTTCTCTCTAAATTGCACAAAGCCTTGCTTTTCATAAATATTATACGTTTAGACTCTTTTGGAATTTATCCTGTGACGTTAAGCCCCTCCTCGGTGCTCCGGTCCAAATGAGCCCTGCTACTTGATAAGACTTGAAATATGGCGGTTTCCAGGGAAGAGAACCCAATGCCAACTTTGCTAAACAATCTCGGCTAATAGAAACCCCTCTCCCACCTCCTCCCATAGAAAGCCAGATCCAATTTTTAGTAGTAGTAATGCCCAAATTCGTGTGGCTTGAGTGAAATGGCAAAGTACTCGCTGGTGTATTTAAGGGGTTGGAAATGCTTCGAGCAAATTACTACTAGTTGTGTGTGTATTTGTGTCTTGGAAGCAGTATCGTAAACTGGGCGTTTAATACAAAATCTCGGTCTATGAATTCCCCATTTAACGCTTGCAAAAAGATCTCATTTTTTACCCCACAAGTTTCCTTTTTTTTTTTTTTATTTTTACCCTCAAATAAAAGAATACAAATAACAAAAGTCAACCAACTCTAATAATATTCTTGGAAAAACTTTTATATTGATTTAAGAAGTTTTACCAGAGCAAATAGTTTTAAAAAGGAACTCGTATAATTAAAAAAAAATCTTATCTGGTTTTAAAATATTCTAACACAAGAGTTGTCAGATTGTTTTAATTTAAAAAACTTTTCCAAATTCTTTTCTAAGGGCTCATTCGTTGCTCATGTGATAATGGATAAAAGCAGTAGTAGCAGTGAGCAAGCCTTAAAGTAGGCAGGGGCAACCATAATTTGGGGGCCAAATTATCATTCTGTCTCCGAGTCAAGAGCTAGATCAAATTATTATATAAAATAAATTAATATTAACAAGGTTGGCCCCTTTTTGAAGAGGCGTATTTTATAATACTTTTTAGCATCTGAGGCAATGTAGACTTTATACAATATATATAATATTATTTACAGTTATCAATGCATATTTATTTATATCAGTTGGTATCCAATTGATTTAAATAAATTTTCAACGGACAGCCTGGGATCCGAACCCATCTCATCCCACTTTGAACGTTATCAATATTTACAATGTCAATACCTTTAACCTCTCGGTTATAATAAGTTAAATAGCCGGCAGGCCTTGCCGAGGAGAAGAGGAATAGCCCCCGTGAGTGTCGTTCTTAAGCAAGGGCAACCACTGCTGAATCTCGGATAGGTGGCCTCCGAGAAACACGAGTGTTGAACGTCAGCCGGAAGCCATCGATATGAAATTTTCTATATTAATAATAATATATATCGTATATAGTCAAAATAGCCTCTGATGCTAAATATATGACTTAAAATGAATTAAAAAAAAAAAAAAGTTAAATAGCATTTTAAATCAATTAATATATTTATATTTGTAAATATATATTGTGCAAAAATTATATAGGCAAGAGAAAGAATTTATAAAAATTAAATAAGTATTATATATATAAATAATAAAATTCAAAAATAATTTTATTATATTTTATAATTTAAAAAACTTAAATTTCTATTATAGAAACTGAACAAAGCAATAAAATAAAATAAAAACGAAACATAAATGAAAAACAATTTCAAAATTTAATAATTTTTCTTGTTTTTTCTTTTGCAAAATCCCTATTTTATTTATTTATTTATTTATTATTTATTATATCGTCATAATTAATATTATTAGCAAAATAAATTTTTATACATAAAAATGACAAATTTGATAACACTTCTTGAACCAGTGTAGATCTTAAAAAATCTTTTAATAATTTTTAATTTTGAAAATAATCTTTCGCTAATTGCAAAGAAAAAAGAATATTTTATTAAAATTTTTAATTTTACATATATAATACGTGTATTAGATTTCTTTTTCAATAATTTGAATTTTTTTATTTAAATTTAAATTAATAAGGCAAAATGCCGCCTAAGGCGTCTGCCTCGATGCCCTATGCCTCGCGCCCTGAATATTAAATGAATTCAAATAAATTGCTTTTTCATATTTCATTTATTTTTGATACAATGCTTTGTTATTAAACTCTTCATAAATTGTATATTATAACGAACGGCCTAACAATTTGTACTTGAACTACGAGACTATATTGATGTTAGTATTACTTAAGAATAATCGCATAAAATTTCCGAGATTTTCGATTGTTCTCCTTCTCTGAATTTTTGATTTATTGTATTTCATTCTCGAAACAAACTATTCACATATCTAGGTGCTGCTGAAAATAATTTTTTTTTTGTAAAGGCGTTTAAATTTGTATATTTTTCTTCCACTAAATAAAATTTATAATTATAATATATTTTCCCCCTACCACTAACTTCACTGAAATAAATGGATTAGAAAGTAGAGGGTCAGGGGCTGCCTACATGTGCCTAAAAGCATTATTGTTTAGATGTAAATAGGTAAGATATGCTGTCTCCATTTGGAAAAAACGCTTGTGGAAATAAAAAAATTTACATACGATGTGGAAATTAGTTGATGTTAGGTTACTGGAAGTTAGGCAAGTGATCAATTCACTTATGAATTAATTACTCTAGAGCTCTTCAAAATTGGACCACGCATGTAAAATCTTCCTAGAAATTAATAGTGAGCATATGTAATTCTGCTTTAGAGGCGCTCAAAAGCCTATTAATTAATCGAAAGGCTTTTGTGAACTGATTATTTTGGTTGCTTACCTTTCGTCAAATACGAACTAATTTCTGTAATCCATGTTAATAAGCTAATTGCAAAGCCTCTCCCTGAATGCATATTTTCTACTACTAGCCGCAGTCTATTTATTTAGGTATTTTGCCAGAAGTTACCAAACTTTTTTTTGTGTCTGGGCGCCCTTAATGGTTCAGAATATTACATACATTGTTTCAAATTATTCACATTATATTTATTTCAAAAAAAAAAAAAAAAATACTAAATAAGTATATTCTGGGACATTTTGAAACTTAGCATCCCTTCAAGCCAGCCAGTTCTTTTACGTATGGTTGATTGCCTATTTTGATTGATTTTTGTTTACTTAAGGATTAAAAAAATAATTAAAACAAAATTCTTTTAAATACTAACAAGTTTATATCAAGAAAAAAATCTTAGGAAATTTACTGATATTATTATATCATCTTTGTTTACCTTTTGTCTCGTTTTTGGAATTTTATTTTAATTTATATCTCTTATAAATATTATTATAATGGTTGTTAAGATGACAAATCTGAATAAAAAAATGAATATAAACTTTTTTTTTATGAATTTATGTACAAATTAAACAAAGTTTTTGAATCTTAAGAACTTTAGACAAATGTTGACTAAAATGAAACCATGATTATTAATATAAAACATACTAAGAATTTTTAAAGTTGTATAAAGAATAAAAACTTTCTGGGAGAAACTTGATATTTGAGAGGGAAAAAAAACTCTTCTAAAAATAAATGAATTGAACCATAATTTTACTAGAAAAAATGTATTCCCTAGGTGTTTTTTTTCTTTTTGCTTAATATTTAACTTTACTGGATAATTAAAAGAATGGAACACTACACTTGAGTATTATAACATAATTTTCCAACTAGGTTTAGTTTAATTTTTAATCGAAAATGCTTCTCCTTAGGGAGAGAGCATAATGCTTAATACCTAAGAGAGTGGCAGATCTTGAAATCCTTTAAATGGAGTTGAGAGGGAGATTAGAATTTTTTTAAGCATGTTAAAATATTTACTGATCTCTCTTTCAATTATTATTATAGTAATTTTAATTTACTTTATATATATACACTTTATTCATTTTCATTTAGTTTTGAAGAGGTTTGTTAATTTTTCACTCTGGAGGGCGAATTGACTTCCAAAATTCCCTGAGGATTTGTTAGTTCTTATTGTCAAGATTTTAAGCGAGTTATTTTCTCCTATCAACTAATTTAAATTTTATCATAAAAGGGAATTTTTGAATACTGCTTTTTAATTTATATTAATATGCTTCTTTGGAGAAAATCATTTATTTTAAAATTTATTAGATGTGCTCGCAATTTACACCACAAATTTTACCAAGAAAAAAATAATTGTTCGACATAGGTAATTAATTGGGGTTACAAATATTTCTTTTATTTAATTCTTGATTATTCAACGGCCTCCGTTTGGTTTAATATTTACATTTGAACTAACTTACCATCTTTAATTGTTGACTACAACAATCTGCGTACTATTGGGAATATAATGTGGATTAATATATACTCTACTCCCATCTTCTAGTAGGTCCTGAAGATATTTGGAGTTTAGAGCTCGAAATGTCAACATAGGTAATAAATAATTTGCGTCAACAAATAGTTCTTTTATTTATTTCCTAATAATACTTAAAGACTTTCAAAAATCAACTTTATCCTTGGAGTTAGATAATCCATATGACTAATTTACATGATCCACTCTGGAAGAGCTCTGTAGGAATTAATCGAAAAATCCATTAATGAGTTAGTTTTATGAGTTGACTATCTTCAGAAAGTAAAATCGAACTAATTTATGCACCCCATACATGGTATGTATTACACAACGTATTGTATTGTTTAACGTTTTGTTATATCCCACACTTATTACAACATTTCGACAATTTTCCAAGTCATATGACTGAATATGGGAAGCTCATTTGGACCGCTG
>JAAAKE020169555.1:0-11535 GCA_010014785.2 Anisolabis maritima
AAAAAAAATTATTTTTATTATTATAATAAAAAAAAAAAACAAAATAATAAAAAAATTTAAATTAAATAAGTAACAAATAAAAAAAAAAAAAAATATATGTATATATATATATAGTACTTATCAATAAGCAGAGAGGGACGATGACACATTCCAGGATTCAAGCACCACAAGTGAATCCTGGGAACGAGGATCACTTTGACGGTGGGTTCCGAGGCAGGTGTAGAGATTTAATATATCCAGGTGTGGGTATCACAGATACCTGACGAACAGCACCACAATTAATATTTGGTCTCTCTATGGACCCTTTCGTGAGGTGGATATGTGTTAGCACAGTTTGATGGTTTTTTTATCCAATATATTTTAAGAAAAACGTGTAAACAGTTTGATAGTTGAATATCAAGTCCTAGAGTTGCAAGATTTCTCCAGCTTGGCTTCTGTACCCCGCTTTTAGATGTATTTGCCCGAATAGCCAATTAGAGGGCTAAAATTCCCTCCAAATTTGCCTATTGGCTATCGGCGACGTCATTTTAAAGTGGAGGGAGTCTGGGGTAGTATGACCGCACCCAAAATACGATTTGGTGATGACCTCATTGCGGTACGTTTGATATTTGCCCGACAAAGAGATCACACACACACCGTTTGATATAAAAAAATAAATAATAAAAAAATAACAAAAAATAAATATTACTTATTTTAATATTTAAGGGTATAAGACTTATACCTTTACAACATGATCATTTAAAGGGAACGCAGGATTTATATTTATTTTTGAAGGCTGATTGATAATTGCTATATCAATTTTGAACTTTGGGAGGATCGAATATTTTTCAAGTTTTCAAGGTTGGAATTTTGAAATTCTATGGCCGTCTGTATTATTTATTATAATCTCGAATTCATCTGTAACTATATGAAATAACTATTTTCACAAAAAAAAAATATGACACAATCTATTTTATCATTACTGCATTGCTTATTAACATTAACATTTTAATCGCTTCTCGCTTCTTTTGTTTAATAATAAATCACTGCCATTGAATCTGTTACTTGTCTGGTTTATTTCACATATTCTTATATATATCTAAGCCCCAAAGAGGCGGAGTGAGGCATCGAGCCCTCGACATTTAGGGCGCTCTAGAACATTCGCTGCGAACCTCTAAAAGAGAAAAAATAAATAGCATTTACTCCTAAATGATCAAGCAGATTGCAATTAGAGATAAGACCTAAAGATAGGGTCAAAATAGACTCCATCAAACAGAAACATCCTAATTATATTTTCCCAAAGATGAGAGCAATCATATCCACGTGGCTTTCGTTGGAATGATAGGAAGAGCCGTTGTGATTGGAAGGAGCATCTTCACAGTTTTAGAATGGAGATAGGATTTTAAGAAATTTCCGAGATCGGAAGTTAATTTTTCTCTGCCAAATTATTTCGTTGCTTTTTTTTATTCTTAATAGTTTTAATAGTTAACGCATGACATCTCATCGCTAATGGAAGTTTGAAATTATTTATAAAATAATCAATATTAATAAAATTATTTAGTAATATTGAGTTCAGCAAGAAGCGTTTAGTTTTTCTGAAAGTGATATAGTTATAAAGGAGCTACAACTTTATCCTACACTTCTACAAAAAGGTAAAGAAAATTGGATCAGTATGGAGGACCTAAAGCGACAAACTGAAGGACAATCCCCTCTAGCTACACCAAGGGAAGGATTATTCCGAATTGTTTCAATTTACTTTTTTATAAATTTACTTTTTCTTTCCAGTCTGCTTGAAATAAATTAGAGATACATCGAATTGGCAAATTAAAGAAAAAATGGAAAAAGATGGGAAAAATGAAGACATTTGATCAAATAAAAATTCAGGATTAAATGACTATCTAGGTATCCATTTTTCCTTAGCTTATTTCTTTTAGGTTGCGCAACTCGTGGTCGTCAACCATTTAGTTGAATAATATTTTACAAAAACTAAGGAATTTATTTAAAAAAATGATGTTTTTTATTTGAAAAGTTTCTTCCTAAATTTAATAATGAATAAAATAAGTTAATTAATATGGAAAACTTGTCAAAAGGCAGCATGCCATCAAAAACTCACATTATCAATTTTGATGTGATTATAAATAGCAGCAGCTAGCTTCCGTTGATAAAAAGCAGTGGCCATTAAAGATAGGCACTAGGGATTTGTTCATTCCAACTCACTATACTTTCATCAGGGTCACTGAAATTAAATGAATCCATATAAATAAAATAGACAAGGCTAAGGACGGGGATAAAAGGAATTGCAACGAGGATCACTGTGAATGAAATGAAACAAAGCCCTTTTGAATGAATAGAGGAAATGAGATCAACGACGTACCGGTACGTAATATAGGATTAGTGATAATAAACAAATCTCCTTCTCTTTGGGTAAGAAGAGATTGGCTGCCACTAGCGATAAACAAGCCCACCCCTATCAATATATAGCTATAAACAATTCTGTTAATTTCTTACAACAAAATCCACTGACTAGGTATTGTTGCCTATAATCAAAATCGTTCAAGTGAAGCCAAGTTATTTATTGCTCAACCTCGGAATTTCAAATTCTTTATTCATAAAGTCTTGCGATCGCAAAAAGAAAAATCGATTTCAACGTTTTGAGGTCCCCTGAGTCTAAAAAAATGGGTCTCGCAAAATGGTCGGTCTCTGAACAAGATATCCAGGCTGAAATTTTATATTTAAGCTAGGGACCCTCATTGCATGCACCTCGAAACTTTTCATTAAAATCGAACAAAGAGTACTGATGTACGTTTTAAGTTTTTAGTATCCCGTGTAAAAGATAGGAAGACCCGTTTCTATGATTTTATTAATATTATTAAATTTCAGTTTATTTTCATTTCATTTGGACCATGCTCACTTATCAGTGTTCCTGTTTATTTACCCGAGGTGCCAGGTCGTAGCCATCTATCGACACACCGTGGAGTTACTTGATTTTCTCTTCCTGTATTCATTTCTAGATAGCTAACTTCTATATCTCTTCCACCCGGTCCCTTTCAATCAACTTAAACTATGCTAGATGCCCTAGATTGAGGAGGGATTCTCTCAGTATTGAGAGGGGGTTCCCTTCCGCATGACATTAAATAAAAATATTTAATGAAAAAATCCCACCATGCCTGGATACGAACACCGTTCTCCTGTGAAGAACGGCGACACTTTACGACTCCTCTAGAGAGCCCTCGACACTTGCTATGTTTATTAATCAAATAAATTCAATTGCCAATTTATTTAATTTGTAATATATAGTGAGAAAGTATGGCGATCACAAAAATTAAAATAATTAAATCTCCAAGTTATTATTCTATAATAAATGGAATATATTGAATTTTAAGGAATTGAATTTTTTTAAAATATATTTCCTTATAAAACGAAATTTTATATATAATAGTTAATGATATTTAGAAAACAAGAAACAGTAAAAAACTAATGAAGTTAGTAATCACTATAGAAATTATGTACATTTATACTAGGAATCTGGTGTGACCGTCGCACATCTCACTTTCTCTTGCCTAATATAAGAAAAATTTTTTTTTATAATTTTCATAATTGATTAATACACACAATCGAAAAATCTCTAAAATTGAATGCTAAATAAATAATAATTGTGAATCTGCTACCTAAAGGACCCGGCGCAAAAAATCTGGCGTCAGTACATGACACAATTTTTCTTATATTAGATAAGAGAAAATGAGATGTGCGACGGTCACACCAGATTCCTAGTATAAATGTACATAATTTCTATAGTGATTACTAACTTCATTAGTTTTTTACTGTTTCTTGTTTTCTAAATATCATTAACTATTATATATAAAATTTCGTTTTATAAGGAAATATATTTTAAAAAAATTCAATTCCTTAAAATTCAATATATTCCCTTAATTATAGAATAATAACTTGGAGATTTAATTATTTTAATTTTTGTGATCGCCATACTTTCTCACTATATATTACATATATAGGTAAGAGAAAATAGAAAGTTATCTTCTCTAATTTTTTCTATTTAAAGCTTGGAAAAGTTCACTAATTTTCAAATGAATTTCTATCTTATACACAAATAAAACATTCCATTTTAATGTTCACGAAAGAATCTGAAATTAAAAATGAATTATATTTCAGAAAGTAAAAGAAAAATGATCAGTCAATAAAGTCACGTTCTATCGGGCGAAAAAAGACAAAAAGGAGCAAAAGGAAAGGAAAGGAATGCTGTACTATATGAATCGAAAGATTAAGTAGAGAGAGAAGGAGAGAAAAGCACGTAATTATAAAAGACAATTAATTTTCATTTGAATTTTTTATAGTTCTCCAACTTCATCCCCTCCAATTCTATTCTCGTGAATAATAAAAACTGGTGAGGTGGCAGCACATCACATAACTTTCTCTTAATTGGAGTTTGGAAAATTGCGTTATGTGTTGTCACGTCAGATTTTATTTGACTTTTAATTTTAGAGATTTTTCGTTTCTGTGTATTAATCAATTATGCAAATGATAAGTAAAAAATTAAATTCCGTTTATTATAGACATAGGAATTTAAAAAAATATTTATATTTTAAATCCATGGCAACGGTATCTAAAATTTTAGCCACGTACATTCTTTCATTTGTTCTTCTTGTTTTTGCCCTGTCCCTTGGTGTAGAGCTAGAGATTTTGCTTCTTGATCCAAAGGTCAATGGTTCGCTTCCTACCCTGAGTGACAAAAATTTATTTAAATTTTATTGGCTACCAATTAATTTTAATAAATAAGGACGGAGTCTAAATCGCCACAGATGCCGAATAAGACTTAAAATATCTCGTTCACATACAGACAGACAGACCCATTTTTTTAGACTCAGGGCCCTCAAAACATGTATTCTGTTGAAATTTCTACATTGAATTTTTTGCGATCGCAATAATTTCTCAATAAATATTTCATATATAGGTAAGAGAAAGTAAAAATTAGTGATAGAGGGTGGAAAAAAATTTTAAATATTAATATTGTTTCCGAAAAATATGAGACGTTAAGAAGTAATACCACTCTCCCTCTCTTTTAAATGTCATTTCTTTTTCAGTCTTCGACAGCTCGGATTAATTGCTAATTCGCTCATAAAGAACAGTAGCGTAATATGTTAGGGGAAAAATTTTTTGTTTTCCCCTGACAAAATAAATTTCAAATAAAATAAAAATTTAACTCATGCATCAAAAGGGACTCTTCTTGCCTAGGGGCTTGTTAGCCCTTCAGCAGTTAAAGAATCAAATAAAATTTATGCATAATTAATAATTTGAACAATAATTAAATAAAGAAATATCGTATTACATGACATTCCAATTTCTTTTCAAATATTTTTATTTTTTTAAATTGCGCACATCTTCTATCCCTAATTTAACAAATTTTCTTCGCCCATAGTGGCTTTGAGTGCGAAATCTATTTATAAAAATCGAACTGGATGCCACAAAGGTTAGTTAATTTTGAAAGATCGAGCTGTTGCCAAGAATGGCCCTTTTGTTTTCTCTCCCAAGCGATAAAATGTATTTAAATAAATATGGACGGGGTCTAAATGCTAAAAAAAGACTTTAAAAAAGGGCCCTTTGCAATGTCTATTATTCATTAAATTCATTTCTTGTCATCAAATATTATGTATCAAATATAATGGAATCTTAATTACTGGATCTTCTCAACGATAAAGAAGAGAAGAGAAGTTCGCGAGTTCGCCGTCCTTCAGGTAGATGCTCAGTAAATCATTTTATTGAAAACCAATAATTTTTTTTCCACTCTCTAGAACACAATTTAAAATTAATGGGGGTGGAGGGATATAGGCCAATTGCTCCATCTCCCTCCCCCAAATGATTGGGTTTTCTAATTCTCATTGATAAAGTATCGCGCTATTGTGTTTTATAAATATCGTAACGGATTTTCTTTTTTCTTTTTTTTTTTTTTTTAAATCTTTAAGCAAATCGGCTTTCATCCCCCCTAGCAAAATAAAATTTGTCCAATGACGTCATCATTGTTGATACATACCCATAGAGAAAAGGGTGGGTGGGTAGGCGAACGAACGAACGAAAATCATTAAGTTGCTTTCAAGAGCACACTTGACACTCTCGTCAGGGGGAAAGGAGTTAGTGATGTTAGTGTTTTTTTTTTTTGTAAATTTGATAAAGTAACTTATTAGCAGAAAAAAAAATGATAAGAATGTCTTGTTTATTTATTTGATTAAAAATTAAGATTTTTTTGCGTTTCTATTAGCATTGCTAAGCGTGTACTTAATCGAATTTATTTATTTATATTCTGATTAAGAAGAGAATTAAATGCTCTACAATTTCCCTTCTAAGAACTTTTGCTGTAAACAAGTTTGTGAAGATTCAAAATATAAATATAGAGAAAATGGGCAAATTTTCAACCAAATTTAAGCAAATAGTTACTTATTCGTTATACGCTCTAATATTTCCCTGATGGCGACAGAAGCTAAAAAACTTCAATTTTCTTGCTTTTGGACTGAAACTCTCTCTGGTGGTGGGGGCAAATAGAATTTTTATATTGCCGTAGATGTAAACCTAAAGAGATTGAAACAACTACCAGCTATTTGGAAGCAAAAAGTGCTAAGCAGCAACCAAAATCCAGGCTTGCGTGTTGGGTTGCATATGAGAGAACGTTGCAGGCGGAATTTTAAAACGCCCTAGCCGATTAATATATCTTTAAAAGTAAAAAAAAAAACTTCATATTTAATTGTGAGATAAGTTGTGGTGTCCATTCGCCAGGCTTTCCTTAAGAGCTTAAGGCAAATGTCGGGATGCCTAATGCGTCGCTTACTCCTAGTCACGTGATATTGCACGCAATGCTTTTATCTTTTTCTTTCGATTGAAATATATGAACATGTTATTTGTTAATGAGCATACAGATCTATTTCTTTTTTTTTTTTTTTTTGTATTTGTATTTGTTTTGTGTTATGTGATTTGTAAATTTGTATTTGTTTTTTATTTGACCTAGCCACCGAGAATATGTGCCTCTAAGCAGGTCGTAAATAAATTTATTTTATTTCAAATAGATTCAGACTGAGTTTCAAGGAGAGCAGGATTATTGTTTTTAACATAATTTAAAGAAGAGGGCAGAGGGGGGGAGGGGCTATAAGAATAATCATTTTTGCACCTGGCCACATACTTTCGTCCTTTTTGAGATATACCACCCTAGAAGGGTGATTCAAATGAATTATTCCTAATTATTTCCAACTCTGCCAGAAGTCTTCTGAGGTAGGAAAGTGGGAGATAATCTCACCCCCAGAACCTCAAGTGGTTTCATAATTACAAGTAGCAAGATTAGGCAACACAGAAGTTGGAAGCAGCAATGAAAAGATAGCCGCCCTATTATTGACATGCACTGCGTTGCTGTGATGCTTTTTTTGAGTAGTCATCGTGTTAAACTAGAAATTCATTGCAGGAGCAGCAGCTAGTGGAAAATGGGAGGCGATGAGAGTTAAAAACTGGCTACAGTCACAACCAAAAGAATTCTTTTCACGAGCAATACTTGCATTGCTGGTCATGGGGATTTTTTCTGTATTTCCTCTATGTCTCATAATAAATAAGAGCTTAGAGATGAGGGTTTTTTATTTGTGCAAGAAGAGCCAGTAATATAGATCTTTGCAGTTAGACATTGTCTAGATAGATTAAGAGTTTTATTTGAATCATCATCAATCGTATTTTGAGGGATCCATTTTTTAGACTAACAATATCAAAACGTATATTTTCGTTGAAATATCGACATAATTTTTTTGTGATCACTAGACTTTCCCATACTATAAATTTATTTCTTATATATAGATAATTCAATTCAAATCCGGGAACGAAATTCATAAAAAAAAAATATTTTTTCGATCTCAACTTTCAAAGCTCAAAATCACTCGAGTTAGAAAGCTGGCGCATAGAGCTGACAACGATATACCGTAGGTATAGATATGATTCATACACCGGGGAGAATATGTCTCAGGGAGAATTATTTGCTTCTACTGTTTATTTCAAAATTAAAAAGAAATTTAAAGTTAAAAAAAAAATTATTAAAATTTTGATTAAAAAAATTAATAATAATAATAATACTGAAATTAGATAATAAAAAAAAAGAATTTAATTGAAATTTAGAATTTATTATAATAAAAAATTGATATTAATTGGGCACTACAGATAATCAGGATGGAGAAAGTGGGTTGATCCTCGTTGCCGACAGCGGTAAGGTGTCCAAGGGGCGCTGAATTTGTATGATATAATCCGACAGAACTCTGGTTGTCGGTGTTCGACAGCTCTGTCTCCAGAGGCCAGTAATTTGAAGGAAAAGAAGGGGATTTCTTAAAATTTTATTAAATAAAATTATTTTTTAATTAAAATAATATTAAATAGAATTCCATATAAAATCCATATTAAGAATAAAAAATCTCGTGTCACTAAGGCTAAGACCACAACACACAAACTTTTTCTTACCTGATTAGACAAGAGAAAGTATTGTCATGTACTGTCACATGGAATCTTTTAAGTCGATATATTTTTTCTTTATGGTAATATTTCAATTTCCGAGAGGTAAATAGTGGTACCACCATTTTTTTATCCTAAGGAAATATTTAAACAATAAATTAAAAAATAATTGGAACTTAAATCTCGTTTATTATCGAACATAGGAATTAAAAACATCTGGAAATGCGCTAAGCTGCATCGCCGCAATGAACTTGAATCAGTGCAAGGGCTATGGAATTGAATTGCTCGCTTCGCTTGCAACAGGTCCAACATTTATATTATCTAATGTGAAAATTGTAAATATTTGGTAAAATTTTCGCGGTCATTTTGACCATGTTGCCATAGATCGATTTTAAAATTTTTTACACATTTCTACTTCATTTTTTGTGCTTTATACGAATCCGAAGTCAAAATTTCGTTATTCAAAAAAAACTGTGGTCAGACATACGTACACACACACACAGGTGGCCCTTGGGCGTTTTCCGCTTATCTCCACCCAGGTCAAACATACAGAGAGAATATAATAATGAACGTTTCAATTTTGTGGAATATTTATATTTGGTATTCATGGCAACGAAGTAAAATCCAAAATTGGCGGCCCCTCACTATTTTGAGATAGAAAATGATTAAAACATCTTAAAGATTATCTAATTTATTATATGTACTGTCAATTTGATCAAAATCGTTAAAATGGTTTAAGAAAAATTCACCAAAACCTACAAAAGTACATTAGTAAAATACTAGATCTCGTATCCGTGCGTGTGGTAATTTCTTATGTTTCTTAAAAAAATAATAATTCGATTGTGTTAGAAATTTTTCACATCGAAATGCCAAGTTTTTTGGTAAATATCATTGGAGGGAAGCGCTAGGGGGGTATACCCAAAACATATTTTTTGTATTTATTCTGAATTTAGAACTTCCCCGGAATTTTTTTAATTTTCCGATGAAATTAATAATCCTCTAATGTGTTTTAAAAGGGAAATTGCTAACTAGGTATGTGGAAAGATGTGGCTCCGGATGACATCGATATCATATAGGAAGAGGGATGCAGCCAGGAATAAAAAAAGTGTCTATTTATAAAAAATACTTTTCAGATCGGCTCAGGATCTCTTTTTTTTATCAGTCTTTTAAATATAAAGATAAACATACTTTCATTATATTACAATTATTATTTATTACTCCCGTCATACATATATCGACGAAATACATATGAATTTGTATCATTTGTAGAACATTAACTAACAACTCTATGTCTGTGAATATAATATATATATATATTTCGCGAAACGTCCTAAATAAAGGGTTCTTTAAAATAGAGGCTGCAACTGTCTTATATTATTTATATTGACAAAGTAAGGGCTCTTTCCAGGTAGAGGGACATAATAGAATGATGACGTCATTAGAAAGATAACTCAATTCATCAGTATTATCATTTATTGTTAACACACACACACACAGAGAGACTTGCAGAGCGTAAGTCTTGTGACGATCACATCAGCTAATCATTATTTCATCTCTATTGATCTATCTAATATTATTTTCTATTAAATAATTTCAATTTTTAAGAACGAGTCAAGATCCGCAAGAAGCAGAGTGAAGAAGCCTAAGTTAACGGTTTCTTAACCTGCTTTCACATCCCGAGCCGAGAGAGTTCATTGAATTCATTTTCCAAAACCCACACGCACACATTGACACATTTACTCACGCATGCACTCACACACAGAAAGAGAGAAAGAGAGAGAAAGAAGATCCACCTTTTTAATATACACCTTTCTGGAGAAGTGCAGACGTCAACACACAAGAGAAGTGATTCTCTTTTTTTTTTAATTTAAAAAATGGAGAAGATTCAATCAACAGGTGACAACAAAATCTTCATCCATAAAGGTAAATTTTTATTTTAAATAAATAATCATTATATAATTAATCAATTCCACTTGCAGGTCGAGTTTATCCGTGTATTGGATGTCGCAATTCGTATATCAGTTTAGAATTTTTACATAAACATCAAACGAAATGTTTAAAGAAGAAAATTTATTCTCTAATGACATGTAATTTGTTTTTGAAACGAATATGTGAAAAGGATATCAAATCAGGTAGGATTGTTTTAAATTTCTTCATAACCTTCTCCCCAAATTCTGGTTCTATATTAAAATAATATATTTTCAAATAATATTTTGAAATAAACCTCCATAACCTCTAATAAAATTGCTTGCCATTTATCCGTGTTTTATGACGATATCTAATTTTGAATTCATTTGGAAGCATAAAATCTGGGCAATCCTTTTTTTTTTTATTATTGAAAGGTAGTTTAAATTAACTAAATCTAATATAAAAATGGATTCCATCTTAGTGCTAATGGAGTTGGTTTTACGTCAAATTCATAAATCATTTAAAAAGTAAACTTCAACCTTTAAATGCTTTTATTTAACTTACTTTGTCTGTCACTATGGACATATTCTATTACATTTTTAAAAAACTTCCCGATAAGTTAGAGATTTGAAATTTTGTATTTAGACTCATTTTCGATGACAACACATTGTATTAAAAAAAAGCGAAAATCGACCCATTTACACGTGTATTTCATTTGAAGTTCAAACCTGAAAAATCCAATTCTATTAACTTGATTGAAATAATACTCATTACAAAATTAATCTATTCATCATTTTTTTTTCATAAGAGAATTTATTTAATCTCCGAATTTAGTGATGAATAAGTGAGGGGATTCAATTTTATTCTCAAACTCAGCCCAAACCTCTCGGTCAAAATTGATGAAATTTATTTATTTATTATTAAGTTTTATAAGAAAATTGTTGTTAAAATATATAGAAACATATTAGAGTTACATTAAAATTATTTTAGATATTTATTTTTATTATCTTTTTCTTTCTCTTCCCCTAATCTACCTAATGGATCCAAATTAAATTTTTCACTTTTTTTTTTTTTGCAAGTGTTTTTTTTTTTTTAATTAAAATTCCATTTAAAATATTTTCGGCTCTAAGGGGCGGGGGGGGGGGGGGGGGGGCAGGGCTTGGGATCTTT